>PVKP010041748.1:0-18544 GCA_004027715.1 Plecturocebus donacophilus | reverse complement strand
TTTATCCATCTGTCGTCTTTGTAATTACCCACTTTCAAATTAGGTCTCTGAGTGGACGTCCAGCTTGTTAATTCCCAGCTCCGGAATCTATGTAATTTTCACTGTGCGACTCGCAACGCTAGCTAAGACAGCAGCGTTGAAATTCGTGGTGCTTTTCTGCCCGGGGGTCTCCGGTCTGGCTTCTCAGTCCCTTTTTCAAGCAACTGGATGGACTGCTCTGACTTCCCAGAGCTCCAAACATCATCCAAAAGGAGACTTAGTCCCGTTTACTCCGCACCAAGAGCCGCCGAGCTGAGGCA
The DNA here is from genome assembly GCA_004027715.1 of Plecturocebus donacophilus. NCBI lineage: Eukaryota > Metazoa > Chordata > Mammalia > Primates > Pitheciidae > Plecturocebus > Plecturocebus donacophilus. The sequence continues at coordinate 18,245 of PVKP010041748.1, read as the reverse complement.
CCGGCAAAAAAGCCACGCCAGCCGAAAGGGTCACGCTGGCGACCTGTGGGGCTCCTCCGCTGGGAATGTCCTGGTCCATGGGCAGCAAAAATGTATCGGTAAGTGTGGCGTCCACTGGCTCTCTGCGGTTTTACTGGGAGCTGCAATCCTGGTCCTGGGCTTTTTTAGGTTGGTAGGCTATTAATTACTGCTTCAATTTCAGGACTTTGTTATTGGTCTATTCAGGGATTCGATTTCTTCCTGGTTTAGTCTTATGTGTCCAGAGATTTATCCATTTCTTCAAGATTTTCTAGTTTATTCGCATGGTGGTGTTCATAGTATTCTCTGAATGGTAGTTTGTATTTCTCTGGGATCAGTAGTGATATCTCCTTAGTCATTTTTTACTGTGTCTATTTGATTCTTGTCTCTTTTCTTCTTTATTAGTCTGGCTAGTAGTCTGTTTTGTTGTTCTTTTCACAATATCGGCTCTTGGATTCACTGATTTCTTTTGAAGGATTTTTCATGTCTCTAGCTCTTTCAGTTCTGCTCTAATTTTATTATTTCTTATCTTCTGGTAGCTTTTGAATGTTTGGTCTTGCTTCTCTAGTTCTTTTAATTGTCAGGTTAGGGTGTTAAGTTTAGATCTTTCCCACTTTCTCCTGTGGGCATTTAGTGCTAAACATTTCCCTCTAAACACTGCCTTAGCTGTGTCCCAGAGATTCTGGTACATTGAATCTTTATTCTCATTGGTTTCAAATAACTTTTTTATTTCTGCCTTAATTTCATTATTTACCCAGTAGTCATTCAGGAGCAGGTTGTTCAGTTTTCATGTAGTTTTGTGGTTTTGAGTAACAGTCTTAATCCTGAGTTCTAATTTGAGTGCACTGTGGTCTGAGAGACTGTCTGTTACAATTTCTGTTCTTTTGCATTTGCTGAGGAGTGTTTTATTTCCAATTTTGTGGTCAATTTTAGAATAAGTGTGATGTGATGCTGAGAAGAATGTATATTCTGTTGATCTGGGGTGGAGAGTTCTACAGATTTCTACTAGGTCCGCTTGGTCCAGACGGAGTTCAAGTCCTGAATATCCTTGTTAATTTTCTGTCTCGTTGATCTAATACTGACAGTGGGGTGTTAAAGTCTCCCACTATTATAGTGTGGAAATCTAAGTCACTTTGTAGGTTTCTAAGAACTTCTTTTATGAATCTGGGTGCTCCTGTATTGGATGCATATATAGTTAGGAGAGTTAGCTCTTCTTGTTGCATTGATCCCTTCACTATGTAATGCCCTTGTCTTTTTTGATTTTTATTGACTTAAAGTTTGTTTTATCAGAGACTAGAATTGCAACCCCTGCCTTTTTTTTTTGCTTTTCCATTTGCTTGGTAAAATTCCTCCATCCCTTTATTTTGAGCCTATGTGTGTCTTTGCATGTGCCCAATAAAGAGTACATATAGCAAAGCCAATCCTAAGCAAAAAGAACAAAGCTGGAGGCATCGCGTTACCTGACTTCAAACTATACTACAAGGCGACAGTAACCAAAACAGTATGGTACTGGTACCAAAACAGATATACAGACCAATGGAACAGAACAGAGGCCTCAGAAATAATGCTACACATCTATAACCATTTGATCTTTGACAAACCTGACAAAAAACTAGCAATGGGGAAAGACTTCTCTGTTTAATAAACGGCACTGAGAAAACTGTCTAGCCATACACAGAACACTGAAACTGGACCCCTTCCTTACACCTTATACAAAAATTAACTTCAGATGGATTAAAAACTTAAACATAAGACCTGGAACCATAAAAACCCTAGAAGAAAACCTAGGCAATACCATTCAGGAAATAGGCATGGGCAAAGACTTCATGACTAAAACACTGAAAGCAATGGCACAAAAGCTAAAATTGACAAATGGGATCTAATTAAACTAAAGAGCTTCTGCACAGCAAAAGAAACTATCATCAGAGTGAACAGGCAACCTACAGAATAGGAGAAAAATTTTGCAATCTATCCATCTGGCAAAGAGCTAATATCCAGAATCTACAAGGAACTTAAACAAATTTACAAGGAAAAAAAAAAAACCCATCAAAAAGTGGGAAGAATATGAACAGACACTTCTCAAAAGACATTATGTGGCCAACACATGAAAAAATGCTCATCATCACTGGTCATTAGAGAAATGCAAATCAAAACCATATTGAGACACCATCTCATGCCAGTTAGAATGGTGATCATTAAAAAGTCAGGAAACAACAGATGCTGGAGAGGATGTGGAGAAATAGGAACACTTTTACACTGTTGGTGGGAGTGTAAATTAGTTCAACCATTGTGGAAGACAGTCTGGCAATTCCTCAACGATCTAGAACAAGAAATACCATTTGACTCAGCAATCCCATTACTGGGTATATACCCAAAGGAATATAAATCATTCTACTATAAAGACACATGCACACATATATTTATCACAGCACTATTTACAATAGCAAAGACTTGGACCAACCCAAATGCCCATCAATGATAGACTGGATAAAAAAAATGTGGCACATATACACCATGGAATACTATGCAGCCATAAAAAAGGATGAGTTCATGTCCTTTGCAGGGACATGGAAGAAGATGGAAATCATCATTCTCAGCAAACTAACACAGGCACAGAAAACCAAGCACCGCATGTTCTCACTCAGAAGTGGGAGTTAAATAGTGAGAAAACATGGACACAGGGAGGGGAATATCACATACTGGGGCCTGTCAGGGGGTGGGGGGCTACGGGAGAGATAGCATTAGGAAAAATACCTAATATAGATGACGGGTTGATGGGTGCAGCAAACCACCATGGCACATGCATACTTGTGTAACAAACCTACACGTTCTGCACATGTATCCCAAAACTAAATGTATAATAAAAAAAATTGTCAGGTAATTCTAATATCTGTATTATTTCAGTGTCCACATGTGTTAACTGTCTTTCCTAATTTGAGCTGAGACTTCTGGTTTTCAGTATGAGAGTTTTTTTTTTTCACTGAAACCTGGATATTTGGGTTACTACATTAGGTGACTGGATCTTATGTAAATATTCCATTATAGTAAGCTTCCTCTGACATTCCTCTGGTGGAAAAACTGCCTAGTGGGAGGTGGAAGTGCAGGTTCCTCACTAGATTTTTGTGTACTACAGAACTCGGAGGTGAAAGGAAAGAGGGACTCATACTAAGCAAAGGTGGGAGTTCAGGTTCCCTGTTTATGGTTACTGCTTCCCATATTGGTTCCGCTGCCACTATGGAGTGAGGAGTTGTCTTCTTACAGCCCAAACACTGTGAAAGTCTAGGTCCTCGCTTGGCCTTTGCTAATCAGGGTGACTTTTCTGTGTTCTCTGGCTGGGGTGGAGTGGTTATTTTCTAAAACTTTTCTGTCTTGAGAGGCTACCCCTTTCCTGGTTCCTGGCTAAAGAGGATCAATTTTTTCCTAGAGCTTTTATTTGTCTGTGTCCGACATTTCTGGACTGCCAGCTTTTCTGCACCCATTCTGAAATACATGAAGTAATAAGAAAACTCAGGATTCTTACTGTAATATTATCTGGGTCCTCAGCAAATCCACCCAGTTCTCTTCACTTCTATGTGTTCTTATGTTTGTTTTAAATGTAATGTCCAGGATTTTAGCTCTACTTAGCAAGAATAATAGGAAAAAGTATGGAAAAGTATATCTACCCCATTTTGGAAGCAGAAGTCTGTACTACGTCACTTACAAGTTTATGCATCATTTTCTTCCTGGTTAGGCTTGATGAGCAAAAGTGGGTGTGCGTGTGAAAACAATCAGATCTTGCACTCAAAAGAGATGTACCTAATTCATTTCATTCACATGCCTCTTTATGACTCTACAAGAACTCTGAAATTTATTTCACAAAATACTTAGGATTCACTTTCTACCAGAAAATATCAAAGAACCCAAGAACTTATACTGACTGACTTATTAACCAAATTGAGAAGATATCCAGTAGTTAAGAGAGAGGATTAACAATAAAGAAACAAAGTATGTAATTCACAGAAATACTGGGTCAAGCACTGAAACTGGAAGTTCCTGACAAGTTTATCCAGAGCTCTTAGTATTTCCTGTGGTCTTGCTTATTCTCTGAATACCTTACTCTCAAAGAGACAATGGTTAAAATCTCCCACTATGATCTATTAAAAAATGATCCTTTCTGGCCAGGCACGGTGGCTCACACCTGTAATCCCAGCACTTTGGGAGGCCAAGACAGGTGGATCAAAAGGTCAAGAGATCGAGACCATCCTGGTCAACATGATGAAACCCCATCTCTATTAAAAATACAAAAAATTAGCTGGGCGTGGTGACACACGCCTGTAGTCCCAGCTACTCGGAAGGCTGAGGCAGGAGAATTGCTTGAACCTGGGAGGCAGAGGTTGCTGTGAGCCGAGATCGCCCCACCACTGCACTTTAGCCTGGTGCCTGGCAACAAAGCAAGACTCTGTTTCCAAACAAACAAACAAACAAACAAAAAAAGATCTTTTCTGTTTAATGTTTTCTGTCTTGAATTCTGCCACATCTTACATTATTACAATTCTTGGTTTCTTTTGCAAACTCACAATTTTTTTAAAGCATTCATGGATTTAACAAAAACAAAAACAAAAACTTTTATCCTTCTGTATCACTTTGTTTTAGAGGTTTTTCTTTTAGAAAGTATCTACTTAGATTTTGTTTACTGACTCTATGTGAATTTCAGTGGACAAAGAGGAAGACAGAACATGAGACACATACAATCACATCACAATCTTATTTAGAATTCCTGAATTCTTATACAGCATTTTACCTTTCCTTGTCTTTTTGTAATTGTAATTATACAGTTTGGGCATATTTACATACACACTATCTCCCCAAGAACTATATGCATTTGGAAGATGGAAAATTTTTAATTAATTTTTTAAATTTCTTAACGTATTCAGTCTGTAGCCTTGCTTACAGAAGATATTTTAAAAATATATTTTGAATTTACTCAGGAAGATTAATCTTACGGCATTAGAAGACTAGGCAGTATCATCAACAATGAGATCCTGGTAAGAAAACAGTCTGCCAGTTCAGAAATGATTGCTGAGAATGCCACCACCAAAAAATTCAATCAGCTTCTATACAGTGGACTGATGTGAAACTTCCCAAAAGGACTGAAAAGAAGAAATGCTTTGGTTATGCACACGATGAAAAACCGATGACTATAACAGCAGATGGCCAATCTGGCAACCATCTTAAACAGTGATAGCTTTTTAGGAATAAAGGCAACAGGGAGTTATAAAGAGCACTAAAATCTGTAAACTCAAAAGTAGCTGATAAAATCTGTAAAGGTTTAAAAATGCATAAAGAAAAAGCAAATCTGTTACCCTAAACCTTCTAAGTTATATCTGGACTGTATTTCCTTTTAACAATTTTCAACAGTGACCAGCTATAGTTGCTTCTTGTGGTCACAGAGGCGTCACATAATTAGACTGAAAATATATGATCTTTGTTTACTCTGATATTGTTCTATTTTACCAACTATTTCATTTGCATTCCTTAAGTAAACCCTGGCTAAATGGGACGCAGTGGAGGTACACCAAAAATGTTCAAGGGGTAAGCAGTAGACGATTCAAACTACTGCAAACCAACATATCAAATAACCCAAGTTTGTAACCGATAAATTTATTACACATATTCCCGTATGTTTTTATGTATGGTTTCACCTTCTTTCCTCTGCCTCTTCTCACTTCTGGATCCCTGTTGTCTACTGCCTTCTTAAAACTAGAAACAAAAAACCTACAAAAGCAGCAGTGCTTGCCTTGTGAGGCAAGTCAAAACTTCAGTCCTGGCCAGCGTCACACCTGTAATCCCAGCATTTTGGGAGGCTGAGGTGAAAGGACTGCTTGAGGCCAAAAGTTCAAAACCAGCAGAACAAGAAACTATAATAAAAAATTTTAAATTAACTGTGTGTGGTGGTGTATGCCTGTAACACCAGCTCCTTGGAAGGCTGGGGTGGGAAGGACAGTTTGAGCCCAGGAGTTCAAGAATACAGTAAGCCATTACCGTGCCACTGCACTCCAGCCTGGATGACAGAGCAAAACTCTGTCTTTAAACAAAACAAAACAAACAAAAAACTTCAATCAACTGAGGCTTTCACTTCATCAAGCTACCCAAGTATTCTGGACACTGGGTCTAATGCCCACCACATCAAACAAAAGTGTGAGAGACAAATTCATCATGGTTCTTACTCCTTAGTTCATCAAAGCAAGTATTTAATGACCAACCAAATGCCCAACATCATCCCCATGAAGTTCCATACCTCTCTGACCTTAACCCAGGCCTCCATTCTTCACCAACCCTCCCAAATCTCTCTAGGGAGCCACTAAAACTGCAGTTCCAAATTGCCCTATACAGATGTTCCTCAACTTACAATGAGGTTACATTCCAAGTCAAAATGCATTTAATGCCCTAATAAACTAATTATAAAGTTGAAAACTTCTAAGTCAAACCACTGTAAGTCCAGATGCCCCTTGACTATGATGGAGTTACTTTCTGACAAGCCCATCATAAAGCTGAAAATGTAAGTCGAACTATCATGAATCAAGAACCACCTGTATCCTCACCTTTTTTCCAAGCATATGTTCTGCCTCTTTGCTTTGAATCAAACCTTGTACTATCTCAAAATGCCAGTTCTCATACTGCCCTCTGAAATGACGCTATAGGCATCCTGCTTACTCCTTACCGTCACCATCATTCCCCAACTCTCTTATAAGACACATACTCAGCAACTTGCTCCTTACTCAGTTATAACACCATTTCCCTTTGTTACTATGATGTACAAGTCCCCTAGTCACACCCATCACTGACTGAAGACTTTCATACAAATTAAAGTCTTCTGCTTTACCCTAAGCCCTGCTATCATCCTGAGTGATATCAACATCTGTGAGAACAAATCCTCCAAAACCACAGACTCAGTTGTTTGACATGCTCATCTACAATAATCTATCCCTCCACCAATCCTGGCCACCCATTCCTGTAGTCACTAACTGGATCTAGTCATCACCTGAAACTGACCCTCATATAGAAAACATAGTTCGAGTATCACAAGCTCTTCTCCTAGTAGCTTGCTTTACCACCATCAATGTGAACACTGACCTCAGATGGTACCTGAACTTTATATCTTCTCCTCATCTATCTTCAGATTCTCCCCATCTATCTTAGATTCTTAGGCAACTTAAATTCCATGCTCCGCTCTACTAAAAATACTCTTATCAATATACTAAACTCCTTAGATTCCCATCTTGCAAAATACCAACCCCAGATGAACCCATCAAGCTGCTTTTTCCGTAGGTATACCCAAGTGCAAATGGACAACGTAACACAAGAAGACAGATAAATCGGCTATCATTTCATGGTCAATTTCACAGTAAGTATACAATAATGTCTTCTTCTCTATTAATTTCCATTCTCTCCAACACAAAATTTTCTCCATTCTTTTCAAACTTTCATCTCCAATAGTTCCATCTCACAGAAAAACAGCAATCAAGAAGTCTTGCATCTTCTAGCTATAAAACACCTTATTAACTCAACACCTCTCAATCTGGCTTCCACTCTCTAAGGCTCCTGCTCTCTGAGGCTACCAATTGGACTTTTTCAATTCACATTTAATTTGATCTTTCAGAAACACCTGACATTGCTGACCAACTGAATCCTTGAAGCAGTCTCTTCCCTTAAGTAGCAGGGTGAAAAATGCTACCATGAATATACTCGGTCCTAGTCTTTGGAAAGTGTAAATGCTATCTTCTATGGCAAATTTTGGCAGATGTCATTAAAGATTCTGAGATGAGATTATCCTGGATTATCTGGTGGGCCCTAAATGCCAGACAGAGATTAGACACACAGAAAAGGAGGACACAATGTGACTGTGTAGGTAGTGACTGGAATGATGCGAAGACAAGTCAAGGAATGCCAGCGGCCAACAGAAGCTGAAAGAAGAAAGGAACAGATTCTCCCCTAGAGACTCTGGAGGGAGCATGGCCCTGATGACAGACAACTTGAATTCAGCCTAGTAATACTGAGTTCAGCCTTATGGCCTCCAGAACTGTGAGAATAAACTTCTGTTGTTTCAAGCCAGTATAACTGGTAATTTGTTAAAGCAGTCATAGGAAAGCAACACACAGTAATTTCTTTAATAATTCACTGTCCTAGGTTTGCTGAAATCAGTTCTTTGCAGGCTTCTTTAATGATTCACTATTCCACCTGGACATTAAAAGGGGGAATTTCTCAAAATATAGGACATCTCTTCTCTTTCTATATTCCTCTGCTCTGGCTGTCTCATTCACACTCACAGCAATCACTACCTCAATATAATAAAACCTAAGTGTGAGTTCCAATTCTGATCTCTGATTTCAAACTCAAATGCCTATATGACATTTCCATTTGGACATTCAAAAAGCACCTCAAATTCAACACACCCAAAAACCAAGTTGGTCCTCCTTCAGTACTGTCTCAGCAAACCTTAGAAACTATCTATTCCATTACTCACAATGTACCTGAAGAGCTACTCTTCATATCAACAACAGGTTGATTGTACTGTTCCCTCTTAATATCTCTTGAATCCATTCACATTACTACATAATAAGCTACCATCACGTCTTACCTGGGTAACTGTAATAGTTCCCGAACAGGTTTGCCATATTCTAACCTTTCTTCACAATAACAAAATTATGTTTTCAAATTTAAAATCTGCTCATTAATTCCTTATTCAGTGACTTCTACCATTCTCCCAATAAGTGAAAATCTGAATTTTATTATAAAACAATTTTTTATAAAAAAAATTCCAACCAGGTGCGGTGGCTTATACCTGTAATCCCAACACTTTCAGAGGCTGAGGTGGAAGGACTGTTTGAGCCCAGAAAGTTCAAGATCAGCCTGGGCAACATAGTAAGACCTTGTCTCTACAAAATATTTTAAAAATTGGCAGGGTGTGGTGCTGAGTACCTGTAGTCCCAGATACTTGGGAGGCTGAGGTAGGAGAATCTCTTCGGCCTGGGAAGCTGAGGCTGAGGTCAGCCATGACAGCGCCACTGCACTTCAGCGTAAGCAACAGAGTGAGACCCTGCCTTAATTAATTAATTAATTCTGAACAACTTGTACTCAGTCTGGTGTGATAGAGGCCCTGCATACTTCTCCTGCCACATCTTCCACCACTTCGCCCAAAATGTTGCTCTCTGCAGTCCAACTGCATTAGCCTTCCCTCAGTTCCTTGGCATATGCCAGGCTCTCACCCGATAGCTTCTGCGTGTGCTTTCCCTAGACTGCTCTGCAAATGTTCTACTCAACCTACTTCCTTCTCCTTACTATTGAGCTCCTGCTCATCCTTCAAGTATTAAATTCCAGCTCAGCTACGAGCTTCTCAGGGCAACTTTCCCTGACTGTCCAATCTAAATTAGGTATCCTTATACACTTTCATGGCACCATGTTCTTCTCCTTCATTGTACTCAGCAGAGTTCTAATTGTTTGCTTATTTTTACAATTAATTGTCTTCTTCACTAGACTATAAACTCTAAGAATGTAGGTAATGCATGTTGTACTCACTCTTCATTTTGAAGCCTAAGCATACTGCCTGGCACAGTGTAAGTAGCAAACAGTATTTGCTAATTGAAAAATGAAATCTATTATAGCTTGAGTATCTCTTATCCAAAATGCTTGTAACTAAAGACGGTTTCATTTCTAGATTTTTCAGATTTTGGAATATCTGTGTTATATATGTGCTGAGCATCCCAAATCCAAAATACTCCAATAAGCATTTCCTTTGAGCATCATGTTGGCATTTAAAAGTTTCAGATTTTGGAGCATTTCAGATTTCAGATGTTTGGATTTGGGACGTTTAACCTGTACTTCAAGTATGTGTGTCCTTTCTTCTTTTACCTTTTACATTTCATTACCAAGACTGTTAATATGTTTTAACCCAGACCCACAGTTGTTTAGATTTTCCTAAGGAAAAAAAATAACTGTCCAGTATTACCCATTACATATTAAGTAGAGATCAGTTATTTTAAAACAGCAGTTCTTGAGGCAACTCTAAAAATAAAACTTAATTAACTTCTGCTTCTGGCAAGGTAGAGTAATTGGGATCAGATTTATCCTCTTACAGTAATAACTAGAAAGTGGACAAAATATAAGAAACTGGTAACAGACACTGGTAACAGACAGAAGGAAAACAAATTAGGTAAGTCCTACAACTGCCCTGCCATTCTGGCAGGAGGCTCTTTCCAGAACACTGTGCAGAAACTTTGCCAAGTTGAGGAAACAGATCGGGGAGGTGAAGGTGACTAGAATTTGTAGGACAGTATAAGGAGAAGAGAGCCACTCAAAGAATACAGAGCACCAGAAGTTCACATAGGGATCCTCTTGTGTTTTTGGTTGAATACTAATCTGCACATGCATAGGGCAAAACTTCACAAATCTGAGGCAAAGGGCAAATGCCAGGAAACTATAAGATGAACAACTCCTAGAACTTATTCAGAAACACCAAGAATTATTAGACTTCTTATCTGAAACTACATCAGTCAAAGATAAGAAAACTATAACTTTATGTTTTATAGTGAAAATTATATTTAATAGAGGATTACATTTAAGTATAGATTCAGGGGGCACATGTGAAGGTTTGTTACATGGGTGTATTGAGTAATTCTGGGGTCTGAGCTTCTGGTGAACTCATCACACAAATAGTGAACATAGAACCCAGGAGGTAGGTTTTCAACCGTTTCCCCCAGTCTCCCTTTTGGAGTCCCCAGTAACTACTGTTTCCATCTTTACATCCATGTGTACCCACTGTTTAGCTCACACTTGTAAGTGAAAGCATACGATATTTTTCTGTTTCTGCATTAACTCACTTAAGATAATGGCCTCCAGCTGCATCCACATTGCTGCAAAGGACATTATTTCATTCTTGATTATGGCTCTGTAGTATTCCATAGCATATATGTACCACATTTTCTTTAATCCACTGTTGATGAACACTTGATTCTGTGCCTCTGCTATTGTGAAAAGCGCTGCATGCAATAAACATGCAAGCACAGTTGTCTTTTTGATAAAACAATTTATCTTCCTTTGGGTAGGCACCCAGTAGTGAGACTGCTAGGTTGAATGATAGTTCTATTTTTAGTTACTTGGGTAATCTCCATACTGTTTTCCATAAGGGCTGTACTAATTTACATTCCCAACAACAGCATGTAAGCATTCCCTTTTCTCTGCATGCTCACCAACATGTTTTATTACATTTTAATAACAACCATCTAACTGCTATGAGATGGTATCTTGCTGTGATTTTAATTTCATTTCTCTGATGATTAGTGATGTTACACATTATTTCACCTTTGTTGGTCACTTGTATGTCTTCTTTTGAGAAGGTCTGTTCGTGCCCTTTGCCTACTTTTTAATGGAGTTATTTTTTTCTCATTGATACAAGTTCCTTATATATTATGGACATTAGTCCTTTATTGGATATATAGTTTGCATATACTTTCTCCTATTCTGTAGGCTGTTGGCTCTGTTGTTTCTTTTGCTGTGCAGAAGCTCTGTAATGAACTGAAGTCCCATTTATCTAAGTTTGTTTTTGTTGTATTTGCTTTTGAGATCTTAGTCATAAATTCTTGGCCTAGGCCAATGTCCAAAAGACATTTTCCCAGGTTTTCTTCTAGAATTTTTATAGTTGGAGGTCTTAAGTCTTTAATCCATCTTGAGTTAATTCTTGTGTATAGTGAGAGGCAGGAGTCCAGTTTTCTTCAGTTTCCCCAGCACCATTTATCGCACAGGGTGTCCTTTCTCTATCGTTTATTTTTGTTGACTCAGTTCAAGATTAGTTCATAGTAGGTGTGTGGCTCTATTTCTGGCTCTCTATTTTGTTTCATTGATTTATGTGTCTATTTTTGTACTAATACCGCACTATTTTGGTTACAATAGCCTTGTAGTATAGTCTAAAGTTAGGTAATATGATGACTCTGGCTTTGTTCCTTTTGCTTAGGATTGCTCTGATCCAAATGGACTCTTTTGTGGTTCCCATATGAATTTCAGAATTGTTTTTTCTAATTCTGTGAAAAAATCACATTGGTAATTTGATAGGAATTATACTGAAGCTATAGATTGCTTTGGGAAGTACGGCCATTTTAACAATGTTGATTCTTTTAATCCATGAGCATGGAACGTTTTCCCACTTGTTTGGGTCATCTATGAATTCTTTCATCAGTGTTTTACAGTTCTCTATGTAGAGTTCTTTCCCTTCCTTGGTTACATGTAATTCTAGATTGTGTGTGTCTGTCTACTGTAAATAAAATTAGTTCTTGATTTGGCTCTCACCTTGAATGTTATTGGTGTATAGAGATGCTAGTGATGTTTGTACATTTATTTTGTACCCTGAAACTTTACTGAAGTTGTTTATCAGGTCTAGGAGTCTTCAAGGGAATCTTTCAGATTTTTTTAGATATAAAATCATGTCATCAGCAAGCAGATTATCTGACTTCCTCTTTTCCTATCTGGACATCTTTTATCTCTTTCTCTTGTCTGATTGCTCTGTCTAGAACTTCTAGTACTACGTTGAATAGGAACGGTGAGAGCAGACAACCTTGTCTTGTTCCGGTTCTTAGGGGGAATGTTTCACCTTTTGCTCACTGAGTATGATGTTGGCTGTGGGTATGTCATAAATTATTCTTATTATTTTGAGGTATGTTCCTCTGATGCCTAGGTTGTTGAGGCTTTATCATGAAGAGACACTGGATTTTATTGCATGCTTTTTCTGCATCTATTGAGAGGATATGGTTGTTGTTTTTTCATTCTGTTTATGTGGTGAATCACATTTATTGATTTGTGTATTCCGAACCATCCCTGAATCTAGGAAAAAAACTACTTGATCACAGTGAATTATCCTTTTGATGTGCTGCTGGATTCAGTCTGCTAGTATTTTGTTGAGAATTTTTACATCTACTTTCATCAGGAACACTGGCCTGCATTTTTGCTTTTTTTTTTGTTGTTGTGTCCTTGCCTGATTTTGATTATCAGGATGATACTGGTTTCATAGAATGAGTTAGGAAGGATATCTTTCCTCCTTTATTTTTTTTGGAATAGTTTCAGTAAGACTGGTACCAGATCTTCTATCAACATCTGGTTAAATTTGGCTATGAATCCTTTGGTCCAGGGTTTTTTGAGGCTGGTAGATTTATTACATATTCAAGTTTATAACTTGTTATTGGTCTGCTCAGGATTTTGATTTCTTCCTAGTTCACTCCTGGAAGGTTGTGTGTTTCCAGACATTTACCTATTTCCTCTAAATTTTCTAGTTTGTGCACATAAAGATGTCCATAGTAGTCTCTAAGGATCTTCTGTATTTCTGTGGTATCCACTGTAATGACCTCTTTGCCATTTCTGTGCTTATTTGAATTTTCTCTATTTTCTTGGTTCATTTAGCTAGCAGTCTATCAATTTTGTTTACTCTTTTGAAGGATAAACAACTTTTCATTTTGTTGATGCTTTGTATAATTTTTTTGGTCTCAATTCTGTTTAGTTCTGCACTAATCTTTGTTATTTCTTTTGTTCTGCTAGCTTCAGGTCGCTTTGTTCTTATTTTGCTAGTTCCCGTAGGTGCAATATTAGGCTGTTAATTTGAGATCTTTCTTTTTGATGTAGGAATTTAGCACTAAAATTTTTCTCTTAACTCTACTTTTGCTGTATCCCACAGATTTTTGTATACAGTTTCTATTTTCATTTGTTCAAAAACAAATTGGATTTCTCCCTTAATTTTGTTGTTTGGCCAAAAGTCATTCAGGAGCAGATTGATTCACTGCCATGCACTTGTGTGGTTTTCAGTTACTCTTGGCGTTGATTTCTAATTTTATTAAACTGTGATCCAAACAGATGCTGGATATGATTTCTACATTTTTGCATTTATTGAGACTTGCTTTATGACTGAGCATGTGGTAATTTTTAGAGCATGTTCCATGCATAACTGAGTAAAATGTGTATTCTGTGGTTGCTGGGTAGAGTATTCTGCACGTCTATTAGGTCCATTTAGTCGAAACTTCAATTTAAGTCCAGAGTTTGTTAGTTTTCTGCAGTGATCTGTCTAGTGCTGTTGGTGGGGTGTTGTAGTCCTCCACTATTATTCTGTCGCTGTCTCCTTAAATGTAGTAGTATCTATTTTATAAATGTGAGTGCTAAAACACTAGGTATGGCATATATACCTAGGAGATTTAAATCTTGTTGCATTGAATACTTTATCATTATACAATGCCCTTCTTTGTCTTTTGTTACTGTTGTATACAGGGATATATACCTTCGCTAAATGAGTATGTGGAAGATGTGTAACTTGTCAAAGGATAAACAAACAGGTGATCAGAAAACAGGACACGGGAGGAAGACTTCCCAGACTAAGACCATTTCAAAGCATTCAAGTAGATTTTGCAGAAATTCCCAAAGTAGAAAGACCAATGTATTTACCAGTGATCACAGATCACCTTTCCAGCTGGGTAAAACCCTTTCCCCTTCCAACAGCCACTGCCAGGAATGTGGTCAAAACAATATTAGAACAGACTGTACCTAGATTTGGCCTGGTGGAAAATACTGATTCAGACAATGGGAGCCACTTTACCTCAACGGCATTAAGGGGAATTATGAAAGCTTTACAAATTAGATGGGATTATCATACCCCTTGGCATCCCCCTTCCTCTGGAAAGATAGAATGAATCAAACTTTCAAAAAGCATAATCACCAAAGTAATCTTAGAAATTAAAATATCTTGGACCAAATGTTTCCCAATAGCACTCCTTAAGATTAAGACAGTCCCAAGAAAATATTTACGATTGTCCCCCTGTGAGTTATTATAAGGGCTCCCATATTTGGGAAGAGCTACAGATCTCCCTACTATGGAAACCAAGGATTGATGCTTAAGAAATTATATAATGGCCATATCCTCCACCCTGTCATCCCTTAGGTTAAGAGGTCTTCTGATTCAAATGACACCTTTTGAGTTCAGGGTTCACCACTTCCAGCCTCACGAATTGTTGCTGTTTAACAACTGTTTACACACAGCAGAAGGTCAAAGGGGACTCCTCCCTACCCAATCAGGTTGGTAATTAGTGTAACCAAGACAGTAGCATCCCAGACTGTAAGATTTGATGCCTGCCAAGTCTTACCGTGTGGGAATTTAGAAAATCAGAGACAGCTTTCACAGGCAGATAAATATCTTTGCCCTGAACCAGATACAGGTTATAGTAGGGCATCACCCTGCCCCAGCTAGGATGATGTATGGCAGACTACCCAATTTCAGGGTTGGACAGTAAACATGGGATGGGTAACTCTGAGCTGGAGACCCTTGAAGAATAATCTACATCTGTCCAAGGGCTCCGTGCCAAATAACTGCCAGAATTTAGAATGCAATCCTTTACTCATCACCATTGACAATCCAGGCATTCTAGACCAAGAACCAAAAGAGTGTCTCAGGTATATGGGTTAGGGGCAGACATCACAGCGAACAACCCCCTAGGGCAATTTGTTCTCAAACGAATCAAGAACTCAACCTTCCACTTGCCTGAGACTACTTCAACCCCAGACCCTAATAAACTAGTCCACCAAATAATGACCCTAAAAGGGTAAACATAATTGAGGTAAAGGATTTAAGGCAAACCTTAGAAATTGAAACAGGGTAAAGGGATATGAATGCCTAGGCCAAATGGGTCAAATTTTCACTACAGGTCCTCAACAAGAGTAACTGCTACACGTGTGCTGCAGGACATCCTCGGCACAGATGGTTCTGCTTCCCCTAGGATGGGATACCAATCTGAAGGCATGTGCTCCATGTTGCCTCTGTATCAGGACAAGGATGCATGGGCAAATGAGACTTTTAAGAGTCCGTCATTGCTCTTTCCCACATTGAGGAAGTCAGATCCCAGAGCAATCCCTTGGTTCTCTAGAGGGAGTATGAACCACTCCTCTTGCCTCTTCAGGCAGGGGGCAGAGTTCAATAAGTCCGTGGAAGAACTCTCAACTGGTACCCACATCCTACACATCACTGGTGAGTCCCATAGGCAATGACAAATACTCAGCTCTCCATATACCCCAGGCTGATATCTGGTGGTATTGTGGGAAAAGGAAGCTCCGTAACCTGTTACTGTCCAATTGGACTGGGACTTGTGCCTTAATCCAATTGGCCATTCCCTTGATGCTGGCATTCCATAAGATACCCAAAAATACACATGGCCACTGAAACTGGAGAGATCTGACAAATTCTTTTGATCCCAATATATAAATATGTTGACTTGAAAGGAGTCCACAAAGGGGATGCCTAATGAATTTAAGGCTAGAAACCAAATAGCTGCTGGGTTTGAGTCAGTACTCTTCTGGAGGTAAACTATTAAGAATGTGGATTGGATTAACTACATCAATTATAATCAACAGAGATTCATCAGTTATACAAAGAATGCCCTCAAAGGGGTGGCTAGCTAGTTAGATGCTACCAGCTGAATGGCCTAAGAAAACAGGCTTACGGTAGACAGGATACTAGCAGAAAAAGCAGGCATATGTGTTATGCTGGGTGAGAAATTTCATTTCCAACAATACTGCCCCAGATGAGATCACCACAAAGGCTTTATAAGAACTGAAAACTCTAGCCAACGAACTGGCAGAAAATTTTGGAACTGATGATCCATTTACAGGTTGGCCAGAAGGTTGGTTGGGAAAATGGAAGGGCATAGCAGTTTCACTCCTTACATCTCTCATAACTGTGGCCGCAATCTTAACAGCAGTGGGATGTTGTATTATCCCTTGTGTGAACAGACTAGCACAGAGATTAATTGAAACAGCTATTAATAAACAAATACTCATGACTTACAGCAGAATAACCTGCTACTACTATTAGACACCAAATTAAACTCACTCTCCTATGAGGAAGAAAGTAAACAATTTCTTAGAGTGATTGGAGGACCAAAAGGGTTTAGATAAAAATGAGATCAAAGGAAGTAAACAGAAAAGAGGAGGGAAGTTTGTGAGGAATTATTTCAAATGGCACATTTTCAAAGCATGATAAATCTAAGTACTGGCAGTCAGCCTGCGGATGTAAAAAACTACATGGCTCATGCACCTAGAAAGTCAGAATAAGCAAACAGAATGTAGAGGAGGGTCAGCCCCTAAAAGGGAAGAAAGTTTTGCTATTGGGAATTTGAAACTTAAGTGGAGAAGGAGACTGTGGTATAACCTTATAAGGGGGATAACAAAACTTAGGCAACACCAGGGAGGATTGTAACCCCATAGTACTCAACTAATGAGGAACTGGGGGAGGGACTTGCATACTAGGAGATAAATTACCTGCTGTAACTGCTACAGGTGTGCCTGCCTACCAGACACCTGATCTTGCAAAACTGCCATTAAAAGTCTGGCTTAATTTCAGACAGCTGGATTCTCTCATTTGCTTCTACATTCAGTCTGTGGCTACATCAGGGCAAGCCACATGGCCTCAGAAAAACTCTTGAGAACAGACATGAAAAGACAAACAACACTTCAGTATTATATATGAAAACATTCCTGACTTCATGGAACCCCTGAAACATTTTCCTATTAAGTTAAAGTTTAAAACTCCTTCCTATTAAAGAGATGGTAGTAGTCTTAGGAGAAGTATAAAAAAAAAAGTTGCAAATCTCTTATTTTATAAAATTATTTCTCTGTTAATACATTTTTTTTCTTTTTTCTTTTTTTTGAGACAGAGTCTCAACTCTGTCGCCAGGCGCCAGGCTGGAGTGCAGTGGTGCGATCTTGGCTCACTGGAACCTCCGCATCCTGGGTTCAAGCAATTCTCCTGCCTCAGTCTCCCAAGTAGCTGGAACTACAGGCGTGCGCCATGATGCCCAGCTAATTTTTGTATTTTTTTTTTTAGTACAGACGGGGTTTCACCATGTTGGCTAGGATGGTCTCGATCTCTTGACATTGTGATCCGCCTGCTTGGGGCTCCCAAAGTGCTGGGATTACAGGCGTGAGCCACCGCGCCCGGCCAATACATTTCTTTAAACAAAATATATTTCCTTAGACTTTAATCAAATAAAAGCAGTTACCTAGTCCTCAATTAACGAAAGCTACTATGATTGTTGGATCCTTACAAATTATACATGGAGGTGTGTACCCATGTAAATAGATATCTCTCACATGTGTAAAAAATACATAAAAAAATACACCAAAATATTACTAGTTGGATTATAGGTACTTTTTTTTTTTTTTTTTTTTTTTTT
>PVKP010041747.1:0-18548 GCA_004027715.1 Plecturocebus donacophilus | reverse complement strand
CTATTCCAATTCCAATTCCATTCCATTTCAATTTCATTCCATTTCATTCCATTTCAATTTTATTCCACTCCAATTCCATTCCCATTCCATTCCAATTCCAATTCCAATCCATTTCAATAACATTCCACTGCAGTTCCAATTCCATTTCATTCAAATTCCAATTCCAATTTCATTCCATTCCAATTCCAATATCATTCCATTCCAATTCCATTCTGTTCCATTCCATTCCATTCCAATGCCATTCCGTTCCATTCCATTCCAATTCTATTTCCATTTCATTCAAATTCCAATACCATTACATACCAATTCTATTACTTTACATTCCAGTTCCACTCAATTCCAATAACAATTCCATTCCATTCCAATTCCATTCCTTTACAATTCCATTCCATTCAAATTCCTCTTCTATTCCATTAATATTCCAAATAAAATTCATTCCAATTCCATTCTAATTCCAATTCCCATTCCATTCCCATTCCCATTCCATTTCATTCCATTGCAATTCCAACTCCATTCCAATTCTATTCCAATTCGAATTCCAATTCCATTCCATCCCAATTCCAATTCCATTCCATTCCACTTCCATTCCATTCCATTTCCAATTTCAATTTTATTCCCATTCCATTAAAATTCCCATCCCATTGCATTGTGATTATATCCCAATCCAATTCCATTCGCTTTACAACACTATTCCATTCCCATCCATTTAAATTCCAATTCCATTCCATTCGCTTTCCATTCCAATTCACTTTCCCTTCCATTTCAATTTATTCAATGCCAATTCCAATTCCAATTCCATTCCATTTCCATTCCATTCCATTATGATTTCATTCTAATTTCAGTCCATTCCCATTCCAATTCCATTCGATTCCTATTCCATTCCATTCCAATTCCATTCCCATTACTTTCCAATTCCCATTTCACACCATTCCTATTCAATTCCAATTCTAATTTTTTTTCCAATTACACTCCATTCTCTTTCCATTCCATTCCAATTCCAATTCCATTCTATTCTGATTCCATCCCATGCCAATTCCATTCCATTCCAATTCTATTCCTTGTCCAATTACTTTCAAATTTCATACCCATTCGCATTTTCATTCCATTCCATTCAATTAGTATTCCAATTCGATTTCCATTCTATCCCAATTCCAATTCCATTCCATTCACATTCCCTTCCAATTCTAATTCCATTCCAACTCCAGGATATTCTCATGTCATTCCATTCCAATTCCAATACCAATGCATTCCAATTCCATTCCACTACAATTCCATTTCCATTCCATTCAAATTCCAATTCCATTCCATTCCAATATCAATCCATTCCAATTCCATTCTAATTCCATTCCATTGCATTCCAATTCCACTTCATTCCATTTCAATTCCATTCCTTTCCATTCTATTCCAATTTCATTCCCACTCCATTCAAATTCCAATACCCTTCCATTCTAATTCCATTCCATTCCATGCCATTCCAGTTACACTCTATTCCAATATCAATTCAATTCCATTCCAATTTCATTCCATTCCATTCCAATTCCATTCCAATTCCAGTCAAATTCCAATACCATTCCATTAAAATTCCATTCCATTCCACTTGAACTCTATTTCAATTCCAATTCCATTCCATTTCAATTTCATTACATTTCCTTCCATCTCAATTCAACTCCACTCTAATTCCATTCCCATTCCATTCCAATTCCAATTCCAATCCATTTCAATAACATACAACTGCAGTTCCAATTCCATTTCATTCAAATTCAAATTCCAATTCCATTCCATTCCAATTTTAATATTATTCCATTCCAATTACATTCCATTCCATTCCGTTCCATTCCATTCCAATTCTTTTCCCATTTCATGCAAATTCCAAAACCGTTACCTTCCAATTCCAATACATTCCATTCCAGTTCCACTCCATTCCAATAACAATTCCATCCCATTCCAATTTCATTCCTTTCCAATTCGAATTCATTCCAATTCCACTTCTATTCCATTCCAATTCCAAATAAAATTCATTCCAATTCCATTCCAATTCCAATTCCAATTCAATTCCCATGTCCATTCCATTCCATTCCATTGCAATTCCAACTCCATTTCAATTCCATTCCAATTGCAATTCTAATTCCATTCTTATTCCATTACAATTCCAATTCCATTCCATTCCAATTCCATTCTATCCCCATTCCAATTTCATTTCCATTCCCATTCCATTAAAATTCCCATTCCATTGCATTGTGATTATATCCCATCCCAATTCCATTCTCTTTCCAACTCTATTCCATTCCCATCCATTCTAATTCCAATTCCATTCCATTCTGATTCCATTACAATTCACATTCCCTTCCATTTCAATTCATTCAATTCCAATATCAATTCCATTCCATTCCCATTCCATTCCATTTCGATTTCATTCCAATTTCAGTCCCATTCCGTTCCAATTTGATTCCATTACTATTCCATTCCATTTCAATTCCATTCCCATAGCTTTCCAGTTCCCATTTCACTCCATTCCCATTCCATTCCAATGCTAATTCCATTCCAATTCCAGTCCATTCTCTTTCCATTCCATTCCAATTCCAATTCCATTCCATTCTGATTCCATCCCGTGCCAATTCTATTCCATTCCAATTCTATTCCACGTCCAATTACTTTCAAATTCCATACCCATTCCTATTCCCATTCCATTCCATTCAATTACTCTTCCAATTTGATTCCTATTCTATCCCAATTCCAATTCCATTCCATTCCCATTCCCTTCCAATTCTAACTCTATTCCAACTCCAGTACATTCTCATGCCATTCCATTCCAATGACAATACCAATGCATTCCAATTCCATTCCACTCCAATTCCAATTCCATTCCATTCAAATTCCAATTTCATTCCATTGCAATTCCAGTTCGAATATCACTCCATTCCAATTCCATTCCATTCCAATTCCATCCCATTCCATTCCAATTTCGCTTTATTCCATTCTAATTTCATTCCATTCCATTCCAATCCAGTTGCACTCTATGCCAGTATCAATTCCATTACATTACAATTTCATTCAATCCCATTAAAATTTCATTCCCAGTCCATTCAAATTGCAATACCATTCCATTCAAATTCCATTCTATTCCAGTTGAACTCTATTTGAATTCCATTACCATTCCATTTCAATTTCGTTACATTTCGTTCCATCTCAATTCCATTCCACTCCAATTCCATTCCCATTCCACTCCAATTCCAATCCATTTCAATAGCATTCCATTGCAGTTCCAATTCCATTTCATTCAAATTCCAATTCCAGTTTCATTTTATTTCAATTCCAATATCATTCCATTCCAATTCCATTCCATTCCATTCTGTTCCATTTCATTCCACTCCAATGCCATTCTGTTCCCTTCCATTCCAATTCTATTCCCATTTCATTCAAATTCCAACACCATTACATTCCAATTCCATTACATTACATTCCAGTTCCACTCCATTCCAATAAAAATTCCATTCCATTCCAATTTCATTCCTTTCCAATTCCATTCCATTCCAATTTCAAATAAAATTCATTCCAATTTTATTCCAATTCCAATTCCCATTCCATTCCCATTCCCATTCCATTCCATTCCATTGCAATTCCAACTCCATTCCAATTCTATTCCAATTCCATTTCCAATTCCATTCCCATTCCATTCCAATTCCAATTACATTCCATTCCACTTCCATTCCATTCCCATTCCAATTTCAATTCCTTTCCCATTCCATTAAAATTTCCATCCCATTGCATTGTGATTATACCCCATCCCAAATCCATTCCCTTTCCAACTCCATTCCATTCCCATTCATTTAAATTCCAATTCCATTCCATTCACATTTCATTCCAATTCACATTCCCTTCCATTGCAATTCATTCAATTCCAATTCCAATTCCAATTCCATTCCATTCCATTCTTATTGCATTCCAATTTCAGTCCATTCCCGTTCCAATTCCATCCCGTTCCTATTCCATTCCATTCCAATTCCATTCCCATTAGTTTCCAATTCCCGTTTCACACAATTCCCATTCCATTCCAATTCTAATTCCTTTCCAATTCCATTTGATTCTCTTTCCATTCCATTCCAATTCCAATTCCATTCCATTCTGATTCCATCCCATGCCAATTCCATTCCATTCCAATTCTATTCCATATACAATTACATTCAAATTACATACCCATTCCCATTCCCATTCCATTCCATTCAATTATTATTCCAATTCGATTCACAGTCTATCCAAATTCCACTTCCATTCCATTCTTACTCCCTTCCATTTCTAATTCCATTCCAACTCCAGTACATTCCCATGTCATTCCATTCCAATGTCAAAACAAATGCATTCCAATTTCATTCCACTCCAATTCTAATTCCATTCCATTCAATTTCCAATTCCATTCCATTCCTATTCCAATTCCAATATCACTCCATTCCAATTACATTCCTATTCCATTCCATTCCATTCCAATTCCACTTCATTCCATTCCAATTCCATTCCTTTCCATTATATTCCAGTTTCATTCCCACTCCATTCAAATTACAATACCATTACATACTAATTCCATTCCATTCCATTCCATTCCATTCCAGTTACACTCTATTCAAATATCAATTCTATTCCATTCCAATTTCATTCCATTCCATTCAAATTCCATTTCCATTCCATTCAAATTCCAATACCATTCCATTCAAATTCCATTCCATTCCATTTGAACACTATTTCATTTCCAATTCCATTCCATTTCAATTTCTTTACATTTCATTCCATCTCAATTCCACTCCACTCCAATTCCATTCCCTTTCCATTCAAATTCCAATTCCAATCTATTTCAGTAATATTCCACTGCAGTTCCAATTCCATTTCATTCAAATTCCAATTTCAGTTCCATTCCATTCCAATTCCAATATCACTTAATTCCAATTCCATTCCATTCCATTCCTTTCCACTCCATTCCAAAATTCTATTCCCATTTCATTCAAATTCCAATACCATTACATTCCAATTCCATTCCATTCCATTCCACTTCCACTCCATTCCAATAACAATTCAATTCCATTCCAATTTCATTCATTTCCTATTCCATTCCATTGCAATTCCACTTCTATTCCATTCCAATTCCATATAAAATTTATTCCAATTCCATTCCAATTCCAATTCCTATTCCATTCCCATTCCCATTCCATTCGATTCCATTGCAATTCCAAGTCCATTCCAATTCTATTCCAATTCGAATTTCAATCCAATTCCCATTCCATTCCAAATCCAATTTCATTCCATTCCACTTCCATCTCATTCCCATTCCAATTTCAATTTCATTCCCATTCCATTAAAATTCCCATCTCATTGCATTGTGATTCCATCTGATGCCAATTCCATTCCCTTTCCAACTCTATTCCATTCCCATCCATTTAAATTCCAATTCCATTCCATTCACATTCCATTGCAATTCACATTCCCTTCCACTGCAATTCATTCTATTCCAATTCCAATTCCAATTCCATTCCATTCGCATTCTATTCCATTCCCATTCCCTCCCAATTTCAGTCCATTCCCAATCCAATTCCATTCCATTCCTATTCCATTTCCAATCCATTCAGATACCAAATCCGTCCCCATTCCTATTCCAATTTTATTCTCATTCCCATTCCATTCCAATTACCGTTCCATTCCAATTCGCGTTCCATTCCGTTTCAATTCCAATTCCATTCCATTCCCATTCCCTTTCCATTCCATTTCCATTCCATTCCAATTCCATTCTATTCCCATTCCATTTCCATTTCATTCCTATTCCATTTCAATTCCATTTCATTTCAAATCCATTCCATTCATTCAATTCCATTCCATTCTAATTACAATTCCATTCCCATTCCTATTCCATTCCATTCCAATTGCACTCCATTTCAATTCCATTCTATTCCCTTCCAATTTCATTCCAACTCCAGTCCATTACAATTCCAGTCCATTCCCATCCAATTCCATTCCATTCCACTCCATTTTCAACTCCATTCCATTCTTATTCCATCCCATCCCAATTCTATTCCATTCCAATTACGTTCAAACTCCATACCCATTTCGATTCCATTCCATTCAATTGCTATTCCAATTCGATTCCCATTCTATCCCAATTCCAATTCCATTCCATTCCCATTCCCTCCCAATTCTAATTCCATTCCAATTCCAGTCCATTAGCATGCCATTCCATTCCATTTCCAATACCAATCCATTCCAATTCCTTTCCACTCCAATTCCAATTCCATTCAATTCAAATTCCAGTTCCATTCCATTCCAATTCCAATTTCAATATCATTCCATTCAATTCCAATTTCATTCCATTCCTTTCCATTTCCTTTCCATTCCATTCCCATTCCATTGCTTTTCATTCCAATTCCATTTCTTTCCTTTCTATTCCAGTTTTATTCCCACTTGATTCAAATTCCAATACCATTCCATTCTAATTCCATGCCATTCCATTCCAGTTCCACTCTATTGAAATATCAATTCCATTCCATTCCAATTTTATTCCATTCCATTGAAATTCCATTCCTATTCCATTCAAATTCCAATATCATTCCATTCAAATTCCATTACATTCCACTTGAACCCTATTTCAATTCCAATTTTATTCCATTTTAATTTCATTACATTTCATTCCATTTCAATTTCATTCCACTCCAATTCCATACCCATTCCATTCCAATTCCAATTCCAATCCATTTCAATTACATTTCACTGCAAATCAAATTCCATTTCATTCCAATTCCAATTCTAATTCCATTCCATTCCATTCCACTATCATTCTATTCCAATTCCATTCCATTCCATTCCATTCCTTTCCAATGCCATTCCATTCTATTACATTCCAAGTCTATTCCCATTTCGTTCAACTTCACCAAAAATTACATTCCAATTCCATTTGCACTCAATTCCAATAACAATTTCATTCCATTCCAATTTCATTCCTTTCCAATTCCATTCCATTCTAATTCCACTTGTATTACATTCCAATTCCAAATAAAATTCATTCCAATTCCATTCCAATTCCAATTCCCATTCCATTCCCATTTCCATTCCATTCCATTGCCATTCCAACTCCATTCCAATTCCATTCCGATTCGAATTCCAATTCCATTCTCATTCCATTACAATTCCAATTCAATTCCATTCCCATTCCAATTTCAATTCCATTCCCATTCCATTAAAATTCCCATTGCATTGCATTGTGATTATTTCCCATCCCAATTCCATTCCCTTTCCAACTCTATTCCATTCCCATCCATTCCAATTCCAATTCCACTCCATTCTGATTCCATCCCATGCCAATTGCATTCCATTCCTATTACGTTAAAACTCCATAAAATTCCCATTCTCATTCCATTCCATGCCATTACTATTCCTATTCGATTCCCATTCTATTCCAATTCCAATTTTATTCCATTCCCATTTCCTTCCAATTTTAATTCCATTCGAATTTCAGTACATTCGCATACCATTCCATTCCAATGCCAATACCAATGCATTACAATTCCATTACACCCCAATTCCAATTCTATTCCATTCCAATTCCAATTCCATTCCATTAAATTTACAATTCCTATATCTCTACATTCCACTTCCATTCCATTTCAATTCCATTCCATTCCATTCCATTTCCACTTCATTCCATTCCAATTCCATTTCTTTCCATTCTATTCCAGTTTCATTTCCACTGCATTCAAATTTAAATACCATTCCATTCTAATTTTATTCCATTCCATTCCAGTTACACTCTATTCAAATATCAATTCCATTCCATTCCAATTTTATTCCATTTCATTCAAATTCCTTTCCCATTCCATTCAAATTCCATTACCATTCCATTCGAATTCCATTAGATTCTATTTGAACTCTATTTCAATTCCAATTCCATTCCATTTCAATTCCAATACATTTCATTCCATCTCAATTCCATTCCACTCCAATTCCATTCCCTGTCCATTTCAATTCCAATTTCCATTGATTTCAATAACATTCCACTGCAATTCCAATTCCATTCCATTCCAATTCCAGTATTATTCCATTCCAATTCCATTCCATTCCATTCCGTTCCATTCCTTTCCATTCCATTCCAATGCCATTCCGTTCCATTCCATTCCAATTCTATTCCCATTTTATTCAAATTCCAATACCATTACTTTCCAATTCCATTCCATTCCAGTTCCACTCCATTCCAATAACAATTCCATTCTATTCCAATTACGTTCCTATCTATTTCAATAACATTCCACTGCTGTTCCAATTCCATTTCATTCAAATTCCAATTTCAATTCCCTTCCTTTCCAATTCCAATATCATTCCATTCCAATTCCATTCCATTCCATTCCGTTCCATTCCATTCCAGTTCTATTCCCATTTCATTCAAATTCCAATACCATTAGTTTCCAATTCCATTCCATTCCAGTTCCACTCCATTTCAATAACAGTTCCATTCCATTCCAATTTCATTCCTTTCCAATTCCATTCCATTCCAATTACACTTCTATTCCATTCCAATTCCAAGTAAAATTCTTTCCAATTCCGATTCCCATTGCATTCCCATTCACATTCCATTGCAATTCCAACTCCATTCCAATTCTATTCCAATTCGAATTCCAATTCCACTCCATTCCACGTCCATTCCATTCTCATTCCAATTTCAATTCAATACCCATTTCATTAAAATTCCCATCCCATTGCATTGTGATTCCATCCGATCCCAATTCCATTCCCTTTCCAACTCTATTCCATTCCAATCCATTCCAATTCTAATTCAATTCCATTCCCATTCCATTCCAATTCACATTCCCTTCCATTTCAATTCATTCAATTCCAATTCCAATTCCATGCCATTCCCATTCCATTCCAATTTCAGTCCATTCTTAATCCAATTCAATTCCATTCCTATTCCATTCCATTCCAATTCCATTTCCAATCCATTCTGATTCCAAATCCATCCCCATTCCTATTCGAATTTTATTCTTATTCCCATTCCATTCCAATTACCGTTTCATTCCAATTCACATTCCATTCCATTTCAATTCATTCCATTTCGATTCCAATTCCATTCCATTCCCATTCCCATTCCATTTCATTCTCATTCCATTCCAATTCCATTCCATTCTCATTCAATTTCCATTGCATTCCTATTTTATTCCAATTCCATTCCATTTCAAATCCTTTCCATTCATTCAATTGCATTCCATTCAAATTAGAATTCCATTCTCATTTCTATTCCCTTCCATTCTAATTCCACCCCATTTCAATTTCATTCCATTCCCTTCCAATTCCATTCCAACTCCAGTGCATTCCAATTCCAGTCCATTCCAGTCCAATTCCATTGCATTCCATTCCAATTCCAGTTCCATTTTATTTTTATTCCATCCCATCCCAATTCCATTCCATTCCAATTCTATTGCATTCCAATTACGTTCAAACTCCATACTCATTCCCATTCCCATTCCATTCCATTCCAATTCTATTGCATTCCAATTACGTTCAAACTCCATACTCATTCCCATTCCCATTCCATTCCATTCAATTGCTATTCCAATTCGATTCCCATTCTATCCCAATTCCAATTCCATTCTATTCCCATTCCCTTCCAATTCTAATTCCATTCTGATACCAGTCCATTCCCATGCAATTCCATTCCAATTCCAATACCAATCCATTCCAATTCCATTCCAATCCATTTCCAATTCCATTCCATTCAAATTCAAATTCCATTCCATTCCAATTCCAATTTCAATATCATTCCATTGCATTCCAATTCCATTCCATTCCATTCCTATTCCAATTCCATTCCATTCCCATTCCCATTTCATTCCATTCCCATTCCATTCCAATCCCATTCCATTTCCATTCCATTCCTATTCCATTCCAATTCCATTTCACTTCAAATCTATATAATTCATTCAATTTTATTCCATTCCCATTCTTATTCCCTTCCATTCCAATTCCACTTCATTTCAATTCTATTCCATTACCTTCCAATTTCATTCCAACTCCAGTGCATTCCAATTCCAGTCCATTCCAGTCCAATTCAATTCCATTCCATTCCAATTCCAATTCCATTCCATGCTTATTCCATCCCATCCCAGTTCCATTCCATTCCAATTTTATTCCATTCCAATTACGTTCAAATTCCGTACCCATTCCCATTCCCATTCCATTCCATTCAACTGCTATTCCAATTTGATTCCCATTCTATCTCAATTCCAATTCAATTCCATTCCCATTCCCTTCCAAATCTAATTCCATTCCAATTCCAGTCTATTCCCTTTTCATTCTATTCCAATTCCAATAACAATCCATTCCAATGTCATTCCACTCCTATTCCAATTCCATTCCATTCAAATTCCAGTTCCAGTCCATTCCAATTCCAATTTCATTATCAATCCATTCCATTCCAATTCCAGTCCATTCCATTCCAATTCCATTCCTTTCCATTCTATTCCAGTCCTTTTCCCACTCCATTCAAATTCCAATACCATTGCATTCTAATTCCATTCCATTCCATTCCAGTTTTACTCTCTTCCAATATCAATTCCATTCCATTTCAAATTCATTCCATTCCATTAAAATTCCACTCCCATTTCATTCAAATTTCAATACAATTCCATTCAAATTCCATTCCATTCCACTTGAACTCTATTTCAATTCCAATTCCATTCCATTTCAATTTCATTACATTTCATTCCATTTCAATTTCATTCCACTCCCATTCCATACCCATTCCGTTCCAATTCCAATTCCAATCCATTTCAATAACATTCCACTGCAAATCCAATTCCATTTCTTTCCAATTCCAATTCCAATTCCATTCCATTCCATTCCAATATCATTCCATTCCAATTCCCTTCCATTCCATTCCGTTCCATTCTATTCCATTCCAAGGCTACTCTGTTCCATTCCATTCCAATTCTATTCCCATTTAATTTAAATTCCAAAACCATAACATTCCAATTCCATTCCATTCCATTCCATTTCCAATCCATTCCAATAACAATTCCATTCCATTCCAATTTCATTCCTTTCCATTTTCTTTCCATTCCAATTTCACTTCTATTCCATTCCAATTCCAAATACAATTCATTCCAATTCCATTCCAATTCCAATTCCCATTCCATTCCCATTCCTATTCCATTCCTTTCCATTGCAATTCCAACTCCATTCCAATTCCATTCCAATTTCAATTCTAATCCCATTCCCATTCCATTACAATTTCAATTCCATTCCATTCCAATTCCATTCAGTTCTCATTCCGATTTCACTTCCATTCCCATTCCATTAAAATTCCCTTTCTATTGCATTGTGATTATATCCCATCTCAATTCCATTCCCTTTCCAACTCTATTCCATTCCCATCCATTCAAATTCCAATTCCATTCCGTTCTCATTCCATTCCAATTCACATTCCCTTCCATATCAATTCGTTCAATTCCAATTCCAATTCCACTCAATTCCCATTCCATTCCATTCCAATTTCAGTTTATTCCCCTTCGAATTCCATTCCATTCCTATTCCATTCCATTCCAATTCCATTCCCATTACTTTCCAATACCTATTTCTGTCCATTCCTATTCCATTCCATTTCTAATTCCCTTCCATTTCCAGTCCATTCTCTTTCCATTCCATTCCAATTCCAATTCCATTCCATTCTACTTCCATCCCATGAGATTTCCATTCCATTCGAATTCTATTCCATGTCCAATTACGTTCAAATTCTATATCCATTCCCATTCCCATTCCATTCCATTTAGTTACTATTCCAATTCGATTCCCATTCTATCCTAATTCGAGTTCCATTACATTCCCATTCCCTTCCAATTCTAATTCCATTCCAACTTTAGTACATTCCCATGACATTCCATTCCAATGCCAATACCAGTGCATTCCAATTCCATTACACTCCAATTCCAATTCCATTCCATTCAAATTCCAATTCCATTCCATTCCAATTCCAATTCCAATATCACTCCTTTCCAATTTCTTTCCATTCCAATTCCATTCCATTCCATTTAAATTCCATTTCATTCCATTCCAATACCATTCCTTTCCTTCTATTCCTGTTTCATTCCCACTCCATTCAAATTCCAATATCATTCCATTCTAATTCCATTCCATTCCATTCCATTCCTGTTACACTCTATTCCAATATCAACTCCATTCCATTCCAATTTGATTCCATTCCATTCAAATTCCATTCCCATTCCATTCAAATTCCTATACCATTCCATTCAAATTCCATTCCGTTCCATTTAAACTCTATTCCAATTCCAATTCCATTCCATTTTAATTTCATTACATTTCATTGCATCTCAATTACATTCCACTCCAATTCCATTCCCATTCCTTTCCAATTCCAATTCCAATCCATTTCAATAACATTCCACTGCAGTTCCAATTCCATTTCATTCAAATTCCAATTCAAATTCCATTGCATTCCAATTCCAATATCATTCCATTCCAGTTCCATTCCATTCCATTACGTTCCATTCCATTCCATTCCAATGCCATTCTGTTCCATTCCTTTCCATTTCTATTCCCATTTCTTTCAAATTCCAATACCACTACATTCCCATTCCATTCCATTCCATTTCAGTTCCACACCATTCCAATAACTATTCCATTCCATTCCAATTTCATTCCTTTCCTATTCTATTCCATTCCAATTCCACTTCTATTCATTCCAATTCCAAATAAAATTCATTCCAATTCCATTCCAATTCCAACTCCCATTGCATCCCCATTCCCATTCCATTTCATTCCATTGCAATTCCAACTCCATTCCAATTCTATTTTTATTCGAATTCCAATTCCCTTCCCATTCCATTACAATTCCAAATCCATTCCATTCCCCTTCCCTTCCATTCCCATTACAATTTCTATTCCATTCCCATTCCATTAAATTTCCCATCCCATTGCATTGTGATTCCATCCTATCCCATTTCCATTCAGTTTCCAGCTCTATTCCATTAGAATCCATTCCAATTCTAATTCCATTCCATTCCAATTCTCATTCTTTTCCATTTCAATTAATTCCATTCCAATTTCAATTCCAATTCCATTCCATTTCCATTCCATTCCATTCCCATTCCATTCCAATTTCAGTCGATTCCCATTCCAATTCCATTCCATTCCTATTCCATTCTATTCCAAATCCGATTCCAAACCATTTTGGTTCCAAATCTATCCCCATTTGTGTTCCAATTTTATTCCCATTCCCATTCCATTCCAATTACCTTTCCATTACAATTCACGTTATATTCCATTTTAATTCATTTAATTTCAATTCTAATTCCATTCAATTCCCATTCCATTCCATTCCCATTCCATTCCAATTCCATTCCCTTCCCATTCCATTCCCATTCCATTCCTATTCCATTCCAATTCCATTCCATTCCATTCCATTCCAATAACAATTCCATTCCCATTCCTATTCCCTTCCATTACAATTCCACCCCATTTCAACTCCATTCTCTTTCCTTCCAATTTCATTCCAATTCCTGTCCATTCCAATTCCAGTCCATTCCAGTCCAATTCCATTCCACTCCATTCTAATTCCAATTCCATTGCATTCTTATTCTATCACATTCCAATTCCATTCCATTAAAATTCTATTCCATTCCAATTACATTGAAACTCCATACTCATTCCCATTCCATTCCATTCAATTGCTATTGCAATTCGATTCCCATTCTATCCGAATTCCAATACCATTCCATTCCCATTCCCTTCCACTTCTAATTCCATTCCAATTCCAGTCCATTCCCATGGCATTCAATTTCAATTCCAATACCAATCCATTCCAATTCCATTCCACTCCAATTCCCATTCCATTCCACTCCAATTCCCGTTCCATTCCATTCCAATTCCATTCCATTACATTCCAATTCCACTTCATTTCATACCAATTCCATTCCTTTCCATTCTATTTCAGTTCTATTCCCACTCCATTCAAATTCCAATACCATTCCATTCTAATTCCATTCCATTCCATTGCAGTTCCACTCTATTCAAATATCCATTCCGTTCCATTCCAACTTCATTTCATTCCATTCAAATTCCATTCCCATTCCATTTAAATTTCAATACAATTTTATTCAAATTCCATTCCATTCCTCTTGAACTCTTTCATTTTCAATTCCATGCAATTTCAATTTCATTACATTTCATTCCATTTCAATTTCATTCCACTCCAATTGTTTACCTATTGCATTCCAATTCCAATTCCAATCCATTTCAATAACATTCCACTGCAATTCCAATTCCATTTCATTCAAATTCCAATTCCAATTCCATTCCATTCCATTCCAATACCATTTCATTCCAATTCCATTCCATTCCATTCCATTCCGTTACATTCCATTCCATTCCAATGTCATTCCGTTCCATTCCATTCAAATTCTATACCCATTTTATTGAAAATCCAAAACCATTACATTCCAATTCCATTGCATTCCATTCCATTTCCACTCCATTCCAATAACAATTTCATTCCATTCCAATTTTATTCATTTCCAATTCCATTTCTTCCAATTCTACTTCTATTCAATTCCAATTCCAAATAAAATTCATTCCAATTCCATTTCAATTCCAATTCCCACTCCATTCCCATTCCCATTCTCTTCCATTCCATTGTAATTGGAACTCCTTTCCAATTCCATTCCAATTCGAATTCCATTTCCATTCCCATTCCATTCCAATTGCAATTCCATTCCATTCCACTTCAATTCCATTTCCATTCCAATTTCAATTTCATTCCAATTCCATTAATATTCCCATCCCATTGCATTGTGATTCCATCCCTTCCCAATTCCATTACCTGTCCAAGTCTATTCCATTCCAATCCATTCCAATTCTAATTCCATTTCATTGCCATTCCATTCCAATTCACATTCCCTTCCATTTCAATTCATTCAATTCCAAATCCAATTCCATTCTATTCTCATTCAATTACATTCCCATTCCATTCCAATTTCAGTCCATTTCCATTCCAATTCCATTCAATTCCTATTCCATTTCATTCCCATTCCAATTCCAATCCATTGTGATTCCAAGTCCGTCCCCATTCCTATTCCAATTTTATTCCCGTTCCCATTCCATTACAAATACCATTCCATTCCAATTCGCTTTCCATTCCATTTCAATTCATTCCATTTCAATTCCTATTCCATTCCCATTCCCATTCCATTCCAATTCCAGTCAATTCCCATTCCATTTCCATTCCATTCCTATTCCATTCCAATTCCATTCCATTTCAAATCAATTCCATTCATTCAATTGCAATCCAATCCCATTCCAATTCCAATTCCATTCCATTCTTATTCCATCGCATCCCAATTCCATTCCACTCCAATACTATTCCATTCCAATTGCGTTCAAACTCCATACCCATTCCCATTCCCATTTCATTCTATTCAATTGCTATTCTAATTTGATTCCCATTCTATCCCAATTCCAATTCCCTTCCATTCCCATTCCCTTCCAATTCTAATTTCATTCCAATTCCAGTCCATTCCCATGCCATTCCATTCCAATTCCAATACCAATCCATTCCAATTCCATTCCACCCCAATTCCAATTCCATTCCATTCAAATTCCAGTTCCATTCCATCCCAATTTCAATTCCAATATCATTCCATTTAATTCCTATTCCATTCCATTCCAATTCCATTTCATTCCATTCCAATTCCACTTCATTCCATTCCAATTCCACTTCATTTCATTCCAATTCCATTCATTTCCATTCTATTCCAATTTTATTCCCATTCTTTCAGATTCCAATACCATTGCATTCTAATTCCATTCCATTCCATTCCATTCCAGTTCCACTCTATTCCAATATCAATTCCATTCCGTTCCAATTTCTTTCCATTCCATTCAAATTCCATTCCCATTCCACGTCAACACATCACCCAGCGACCAAGACACGTCACTCTGTGCTTCGGCCAAGGAAGAGGGGCCCTAGGCTAGGACAGCAGTCCGCTGTGTGCCAGTCTGGTCTTCAGGGAAATGTACAAACCAATTCCATGGGATCAGCTTAAGCCACTCTTACAGATGCTGCAGGTCCACAGCGGTGGTATCCAGGGAGTTGCATGTGGCAGCCAGCAGCGCAGAACTAGGGGCCCGACGCCACCGTGGCCCTAATTGAGGCAGTGAAGTCCCAGCTGAAGGGAGGCGGTAAAGGTTGCTCAGCCGTAATCCAATACCCGCACATTGCAAAGAATTGTGGCCCAGCCCTATGGGAGCCACCAATGAAGAGCGGATACTAGGATGGAAAGGGGATATTCTGCGACACTCAGTCCTCACTCAGGTCTAGGACTTACACTGACACCCTCTGCCGCAGGCTCAACTGCAACTACCGTGTGCATGTGTCACCGTAAGAGTGCTGGCAACCCCAGCTCTATGTGCCATAACAGGTATTCGGTGCCCCAGGCATTATGGCTGACTCGGAGGCATTCCGGTCCCTGCCCTGGTGGCAGTCAGCCACTCTCCTACCTCTAAGGCTCTCGGCCATCTGTGTCACTGCCACCCAATGCAGTGAAGCGAGCCATGGTGCCACAGGCTCCAGCATCCAGTATGCGGCAGATGGCTCTTAGTTCTCCTGGCGTGAAGCAGCTGGGCGGGCAGAGCCAATGAAGCCCAGAAAGGGACACAGAGAGAAAGTGTTAGACTCCAACTTTGCCATGCTGGCCACTGGGTGGTGTGGACCAGTTTCAGTGAAGTTACTCACACCTTCCCTCCAAAGTCCATAACATATCTTTTTGGCCCTCACTGTCTAGGGAGTGGAGACTGGAAACAGAATGGTGCCAGGGCCCCTTCCACAACCAATGCAGCCTGGAAGAGCACACTCACCCGCTATTTCCCAGGCAGTGCAGATTCCAGTGAGCACACATCCACCCACCGCCTACCACCACCTCAGGCTGTGTATCTCTCCACAAGAGTCCTTCAATCAAACTTATGGACACCTCCAAAGGCAGTGCAATCCTGTGTAGCAATCCCAACATGCTCCCTCATTTCTGTCTCACTGTAGTTTCCATAGCACATTTTACTCCACTCCTCCTCACCACCAGCAATATAGCACCCTAGAATAATCCTTACCCATCCTCCACCACCAACACTGCAGCTCACGATAGTGCCCGTGACCCTCTCCCTAGGTAGGCAATGGAGCCTTGGACAGTGACTCCAACTGCTCCGAGAAAAAGGATTGATATCCTGAATATCACACGCCCCTACAAACTGGGGGCAATGTAACACCTGATAGCACCCCAACCCTCACATCACCACTGGGACTATGGCACCCCATAGTGCCACCAACCCATCCCCAACAAGGGCATTGCAGCACTTGAAAGCTCATCAAACTGACCCCAGACCCTGGGCAGTACATCCCTGGATAATGCCCACAAAATGCCCCAGTGTTCCTGGCACTGCACCTGGGGACAAGCCCCATCTCACACCCCAGCAATGGGCAGCACACCATACTGCGACCCTGAGGCCTCACTCAGGTTTGGGACCTGCACTGTCACCCTCTGCCACAGGCTGAAACACTGGCAACCCACAGCCCTGCCTGTGGCAAGCAGCGGTGAAGGACCCAGGCATCGAGTCTGCCTTGGAAGCACAACTTCACTGCCCTGGTGGTAGTCAGCCACCCTCCCACCTCCCCGGCACTCTGCAATCTCCGTCGCTGCCACCCAACACAGTGAGGCTAGCCGTGGTGCCACAGGCTTCAGCATCCACCATGTGGCAGATGGCTCTTTCTTCTCCTGGCATGGAGGAGCTGGGCGGGCAAAGCCAAAGAAGCCTAGAATGGAACACAGAGAGAATGGTAGACCCTGACTTTTCCATGCTGGCCACTGTGTGTCACGGCCAAGTTTTAGTTTAGGCACTCACCATTCCCTCCAAAGTCCACGGCATCTCTTTCTGGCCCTGCCTTTCTAAGGAGTGGAGACTGGAGACATTATGGTGCCAGGGCTCCTGCCACAATCAATGTATCCTGGAAGAGCACACTCATCTGCTATTTGCCAGGCAGTGCAGATCCCTGAGAGAACCCGTCCCACTCATTGCCTTCTAACACCTCAGTCTGTGTATCCCGCCCCAAGAGTCCTCCCCCATCACAGTCTCCGTGTAGATCCCATAGCGCCTTTAGCACCACCCCTCCTCGCCACCAGCAATGTAGCACCCTAGAGTTACCCTAAAACATCCTCCACCACCAGCACTACAGCACTCGATAGTGCCTTCATCCCTTCCCCAGGTGTGCAATGCCGGGTGGGGGAAACATGCCTTTGGCCACACCCAGGCTCTCAGAGACCAGCCCTGTATCCTCTGGTACATTCTGCCACACCTGCCCCTAATAAACAGCATGCAGCAGCAGTCTTGGACCATGGATCCATGCACCAGACCATGCTACGACGGATTAATTGGGAGCCACTGCAGTAGGAGGACTGGAACTTGCTCCCCAGCCCCATCCCAGGGGCTGCGGTATTCCCAGCGGCCACAACCAGTGCCCTGAACCG
>PVKP010041746.1:0-18549 GCA_004027715.1 Plecturocebus donacophilus | reverse complement strand
GCCGGGATCTGTGTGATTTCCCCTGCGGGGACACACTGCGCAGGCTGAAACAGCGGCGCTGAGATTCGTAGCGCTTTTCTGCCTGGGAATCTCCTGGGCTGGCTCCCTGATTCAGTCCCCTTTTTAATCCGCCTTCCCGTAGCTCCACTCGCCAGTTAAAAGGGCGCACAGACCAGTGGATTTTGTGCGGAGAACCGCCACGCCTGGGCGCAGGCAAAGCAGCCGCGCCGGCCCAAACAGCCGCACTGGCGACCCGTGGGGCTGCTCCGCCTGGGGATCTCCTGGTCTGGGGGTAATAAAAATCCGTCTGGAAATGCGGCGTCCACTCACCCTCTGCACTTTCACTGGGAGCTGTAATCCTGAGCTGCTCCTATGCGGCCATCTTGGATCTCTCCTCTATATATTTTTTTAATTGAGAAAAGATCTTGCTCTCTCTGTGACCTAGACTGGGGCTCAGTGGGGCAATCACAGCTCACTGTCAGGACATGAGTTCTTAATGAAAATGGCTTCATGGGACAACGTAAGATTTATGGCTTATGAGTCTTGGTGAGTATACAGGAAAATCACAACTGAAATAGACACATTTAACATTGGCACTGTCTCTGGTGTCTTGGAGTACTTTGGAATAATACATTTATCTACCACAATGTGCAAGCAAAGTAGCACCTTTTGGTGCTTCAATCATTAGACTTCTTGGATGTTCCAAAAGAGCCCAGCACGCACCTGCCTCGTTAAAATTTGCTTGAAGGGTGTAGTAACTGCTAAGGATTGGGTAGAATTTGAATCGCTGAGTAAATTGATTGTTTGGCACAAGTGTATGTTGATTATGTTGAAGGAACAAGTGCACAGGTAACAGATAATATTGTTACAAGCTTGTCACGATTCTCTAAAAATCTTTAGGAGTCTTGTTTTATCTTTTATGTCACAGTATCATCAAGCAATGAGCCCAATTTTAAAATTATAAAGTAAGTTCCTCTTGGCTCTGGCAGTCTTTTCATAGCTTTTAAAGGAGACTACCTTAGTGAATGGGCAGGGAGTTGCATCCTCAGAACCTGGCAGTGTAAACCTCAGCCAAAGCAGCTGCAAGGGAACCCTCTAAAGGAATCTGTATGTGTAGCTTCTCATCAATGATGCCTTTTAAAAAATGTTGGAGCCTTTTTAAAAACTGTACCTGTTTTCTCTTTGATTGACTTTCCTAGGCTATGTCACGGCCGTGTGATTCAAAGAATTGTATCAAGATGTCGCCGCTATGACGAGGACCATCAGCATGGATTTCATGGTACTCGGCGTACTAATGCCATCTTATCTTAAAGAGAGAAATTAGCATTACAAGATCCTGGACTTGTCAACTATAAAGACTATAGAACATCACTTCTCCTGCTGTAAAAGACCAGCAAAATTAGGATTTCCTCTTTTTATGTTTTTCTTAAATTTTTGTTTTTGTTGTTGTTGTTGTTGATTAGGATTTTCATTTAGCAGAAACTTCTTCAAGTAGCCACACTGTGAAGCTGGGTGATGGTGGCATGAACAGTGGGTCCCAGGTGCTCCCTGCCCTTCTTGTTCCACTGAGGCCAGATGGCATTCCTAGGACACTACCTTCTTGAACAACTCTTGGGAAGGAGGACTGTCACATGGACACAGCACATCCCAGTTCAGAGTCCACAGTCACCCAGAGTCCCAAGCAGGTGACAGCCTGAGCTGAGCTGGAATTCAAAAAACTAGAATTGGCTCCAGACTTGTGAGAGTACCTGGGTTTGGGTCTCTGTCCACTGAGGCACTGAATGTAGGATGGCCCAAAACTCAACAAGTGTGGGAAAGAGCGGCATGGGGACAAGGCTGTCATTACTCCAAGTACCATGGGGGCTCAGGCCTGTTCATCTAGTCTTTGGAGGGAATCTGTGCATGGGAAATGAGGCTTCCACATCATGGTTATAAATGGAGAGATGAAATCAGCTCATCTTTCCCCCAGCCCATAATGGTCATGCCAAAACTAAAATAAAATAGGACTCGAAGATTTCAAGAGTATCGTGACAAGCTCCTAGACAAGTAAAAGACTGGCCTTGGGATTGTTAGGGGAGCTATGGAAGTGAAAACTGAATTTACCCAGTTCCGGGAAAACAAGGAGGAACATCTGGGTTCAAAACTTAAAAATCATTTTCCCAGCTAATCTTGCCCTGGTGCATTGCATCATCTCAGCACTTGTCAACAAAACAAAAGCCTCTCAATAATTCTAACACAGGGACACACCATGACTCATATTTTCCTGTGCACCTCACTGGTTCAGGAGATTGCTGGTGCTGCCTGCATCTGTCAGTCTGTTCACATATGGAGAGAAGCAGCAGTTCCCACCAGAGCCGCTTCTGCATCCTGAGGAAGTGTGCCTGTGTCTGCAGACCTTTTCTGGTTGTAATAACTGATGGCACTCACTGACAAGCAGTCAACGATGGAATCCTGTGGTGCACAGGACTGCCCCCCTTCTCAAGAAAGCATTTTCTGGCTTCCAAAATAGAAAGTGCTGAGGATCAACTTCCCCAGAGTCTACAAGGGAAACACTCTGACACTATTTTTTTTCTTACAAGAACACCAGATCCCCACCA
The DNA here is from genome assembly GCA_004027715.1 of Plecturocebus donacophilus. Lineage (NCBI taxonomy): Eukaryota > Metazoa > Chordata > Mammalia > Primates > Pitheciidae > Plecturocebus > Plecturocebus donacophilus. The sequence goes on along the minus strand of PVKP010041746.1, from coordinate 15,952 downwards.
ATGTGAGATGTTAGATCAAGTTTTTGTGCAAGGGTGGATGTTGGGGGCAGAATCCTAAGATGCCCCATGATCTCTGCTGTCTTTTCTTACACCCTGAATCCTCACATTTCCTTGGATATGGCCAGGTCTGTGCCTTGTTCTAGACATCTGAACATGGCAAAGTGAGGAAGTGGCTTTCTGGAAGTTACCTTTCCTTTTATCAGAAACAATAGGAATCCCTGTTTTCTTTCTTGCATTTACTTGTTTACTATTATTTTTATTTTTGACACAGAGTCTTGCTCCCTTGCCAGGCTGGAGTGCAGTGGGGGGATCCCAGCTCTCTACAACCTCTGCCTCCTGGGTTCAAGCGATTCTCCTGCCTCAGCCTCCCGAGTAGCTGGGACTGCAGGCATGCACCACCAACCCAGCTAATTTTATATTCTTAGTAGTGGCGGGGCTTCAAAATGGTGGTCAGGATAGTATTGATCTCTTGACCTCGTGACCTGCCCTCCTCAGCCTCCCAAAATGCTGGGATTACAGGTGAGAGCGACTGTGCCTGGCCTCTTGCATTTACGTTCACAATAAAGTGGTTGAGAATATCCCACTGTTGATTTGCGATTTCCTCCTCTATACATAATCTGTGGCCCTTTATACATAATTGAATATTTTCATATATTGATATTTTGTGTCTGAAGATGAAATGCTAGATGAAACATGTTAAAACATTTCATGCAAAGCCTTCAGTGGTTGTAGAGTCTACTCTTTGGTGAATACACAAATTGATCTATTTTAAATATTAAAATTTTTATTAGGTATGATAATGATATCTTCTCTTTTATCTTCACTTGTTAGATATATTCACTTACATTCTTCCCTAATTAATGGTATTGCATCTTATATTTGATATAAAAAACTCCTAGAATATTTGGAATTGCTAGTTGAAATTAAATGACAAAATGAGAATTGCTGAAACCTAGTGATAATATACTTAAGATGGATTTATTATCTATTATCACTATCACTGTTAATTTTTTAAATTTCCATGGAAACCTATTCTAAGAACTTAAAATTTTCTATAAAACCCTTTGTGCCCTGCACTTTAGCTCCAATGCATAATGAGTAAAAGGAAAATGGATTCTCCTGTGGGAAGTTCTGCTGGACTCTTCCTTTCTTTTCCATTTAACCTGGGGGGAGCGTCTTGAGGTCACTATGGGGTGAGGTGACCATGAGTGGGGGCCCTAGAGCTGCCGCAGGGAGGAGTGTGTGTGTGCAGATGGGTTTCGTGGCCACGGTTTTCCCTCGGGTCTTTCTGGTTGTGATGGTGGCTTTGAGAATAATTTCTGAGGATCCTCTCCAGGGGAGTCCTCTGCCTGTGGTGTCTCCCTTGGGGGGAGGTTCGAGGATATTTGGGGAAGGATTTATAGGGTCGCCCATGTGTGACAGAGGTACCCTGTGCGGGGTCTCCAGAAAGCACCTTTTTCAGGGCGGTGGGGCCTGGTATCCCCTGGAGGGTGGGCAGAATGTCTGAGGGAGCGCTGGAGGGTCACCCTGTGTGTCGGAGTTGCTGTGCAGTCTTAGTACAGCCCTAGACCTGGGGAAGTCATGATGGAGATTCAGAGGTGCTTGGGGTGGGGAAGGGGGCGGCCTGGGCAGTCACCAAAGTGTGACAGCATCACTGATGCCAGGAAGCAGTTTTGGGAGGGGTCTTTGGAGGGGAATAATTGTTGAGTTTCCACGGGTGGGGAAAGCATGAGCGTGCTCCAAGGCTGGAGGTCAATGCGGGGTGGGTGGGAATAACCTAGGGGAGCTCTCAGGGGAATAATGGCCCTCCCCCAAAGGTCAAGGGTGGAAGGAAGGGGCCTCAGCAGGTCATGTCTTGCAGGGCCCTTCTGTAGGGCATCTGAGAGATGGATTCCTGGGGCTCCTGAGGTCGCCGGTACCCCGGCAGGGTATTTTCCAGTGCAGACCTTCCTGGGTCCTGGAGCAAGGAAATGAAACTGACTTCTTCCTCCCCACCACCTGGTTGATGCTTGGCAAACTCCCTTTGGGGAGTCCCGGGGCGCCGGGCAGGGAAGCTCCTTGAGCCCTGGGGGATAGACAGGCTATCCCTTGAAAGCCAACAGCGGGAACAGATGGAGCTATGCACCTCTGCATCCTTTTATTTTGGAATTGGAATTGGGTTTTCTTGGCGATGGTGCAGGTCTCAGGGTGGGTCCGGCGCTCCCCCTGCTCCAGGGGAGCAGTATTCATTGCAGATCTGAGCTCCTGGGCCTGGGCTGAAGGGACTGTGGCCTGGTGCGGGGCAACCGCCAGGCTCCAAGGACTGTCACGGGCTATCTGCACCCTGCGAGCACCAACCCTGCCCCACAGCTACTACGCTGACCAAGGAGGGTGCCTGGCGCCCAACACAGACCCACAACCTGAGCTCCTGAGATTCTTTTTATTTTTGACACAGAGTCTTGCTCCAGAACCAGCCATGCCAGGTAGGGATACAAACAGAAGCAATGCAGAGGGCTGGAAAAAAATTTGTTTTTTGCTCCAGAACCAGCCACGCCAGGTAGGAATACAAACAGAAGTAATGCGAAGGGCTGGAAAAAAAAGAAAAGAAAAGAAAAGAAAAGAAAGGCAAATTATTGAATATGGTAGTCATGAAATATGGGGTTTGGTATTGGATTTCATTTTTAATTGAGTTTAGAATGAGTGACTGCAATGCAGTTTTCGGACTGGGATAGACAACTGCAAAGCTCCAGGCAACTGGGACCAGGAGTTTTGCTAACCTTCCTGTGAGGTGACTCTTTTGAGCTGTGTTTGATAAGAGATATGCCCAACCCTATGAGTACAGCTTCACATTCCCAACAATCTGTGAGTCACAGCGGTCTTCAATAAATTAAAATCATTTCCTTTGCTTTTCTGACCTGGTTAAACGAATCACACGGTTCCTGCCCATTAACACCCCTGCGTCAGTAACTGAACATGTGCCTGTTAGCTTGCTGCCTCCCTTTTCTTTATTATGCTTTGAACTGGACAAGAAATACATTTCATTTTTACAGTCTGTGACTTGGGTTTCTGAAAGTCTAAAATACTTTAAAATACTTTAGTGTATGTTGACATGTTTATTTTTTTAAATGCTTTATGGCATATACTTTGCATTCACTCTCCTTTGCCATGTCAGATCTAGACAACAATCAATTTTATGTCTCTATAGATGAGCCTATTATCAAAATGTCTAATACCCATGATCGTGAATTATGTGGTCTTTTGGGTCTGGTCAGACCCAAAGTCAGCCTAATGATTTTGGGTTTCATTTGTGTGGTAGCCTGCAACATTACATCATTCCTCTTGGATGGCAAGTAGTGTTCTATTGCATGGGCAAGACCACGTGTTATGAGCATTCATATAAGAGTCTTTATGATTATAGGAATTTTATTTCTTTTGCATACTAACTTTGGGTTAGAGTTTCTGTGTCCTCTAGTGATTTTATGTGCAACATTGTGAGAGATAGCCCCATTTTTGTTTTGTTTTGTTTTTTCAAGGTGGCTGCAATATTTTACATTCCCATTTGCAGCATATGTGAGTTCCATATTCCTCACTTCTTTTCTAACATTTGTCATTGTATCTTTGCTATAGCCATTTTAGTGGGTGTCAATTAGTATTAATTGTGGTTTGACTTGTATTTTCTTACCAACAAATGAAATTGAGCCAATTGGCAAATTGTGTATCTTCTATGGAAAATGTCTATTTAGTGATCATAGAACCTCTCTCCTCCCCTAAATATCTGCCATTCAAAATCCCGCGAAACACACGGAGAAGCAGTGTTCAAGTTAGGGACCCTGGGAAGTCCTCAGGCCACCCCTGCATGAGGGCTGCCCCAGGAGAGCTTGTGAAGGCCCTGAAGCTCTGATGGCCCTGCCCACCTGAGACAGGGGCCCACACAGAGGAGGTGGTCTTGCTGGCCACCCAGTGCCTGGGTGTCCTCTAGAGACATTTGGGAGAAGGTTCTTTGCCAATGAGGATCCCTGCTAGCCAGCAGGCAGGTGTGTGTGTGTGTGTGTGTGTGTGTGTGTGTGTACCAGAATTTTAGTGTTCATAGTGGAATTTGAAAATGAAAGCATAAAGCTGAAAATTAAACCATACATGATAACACACTTGTAAACACTGCATAATAACACTCTGCTCTGTGCTAGGTGGGTTGTTCCAGAATGCAGGGCTGTGGGAATCTCCCTCCCGACAGCCCTATACAGTGTGTGAGGTCACACATGTGAACCAGGGCGGAAACCTACGCAAGAGCATGGACCATCTGATGCCTCCAATAGGGCTGAGGGTGGCTCCTTGTCCTTCCTGAGCATTTTCACTGGGGTTGACCTGGGAGGTGTAAGAGGCAGTGGGGCTGGGAATTGTGCAGAAGTGCAGGGAGCATGGGGGCCAGGAACTGGTGAGGGGGGTGAGAAACAGGCCTTCCCACTGGAGGGGTCTGGGGAGGCAGGCACCCAGACCAGGACCACATTTGAGAAGAGACAAATGGCCCTGGACATCCTTTCCTTGTGTTGACCAGCAGCCATGGGGCCCTTAGAAAGGCTTGAAGATGAACCCCCTCAGAGGCACACCACCTGAGCACATCCTTCCAGGGAGCCAGGAGCAGCCATGGTGTCCCCTGCAGTCCCAGAACTATGACTGGAAGGTGGGACTCCCTGGGGGAGCAAGGAAGAGGCTCTTCAGTGGGGTGCAGGGCCACACTCCAGGAGGCACAGTGCATTCATGCTTGACCATTCCTGCATCCCTTGCAGTGCCTGAAAGTGCTCACCATAAGCAGCCAGAACCCACCATCTGGGGACCACAAGGGTCACAAGAGCCTCACGTGCTTCTTTGTGATCACGGCTGAGGACTGGCAAGGCCGAATGATCGCATACACACAGGGCTTTCACCTGAATCAGTGGGTCCCTGCCAGCCTGCCGTGACCCTCTGACATGCCATCAGTTCTGGGTCTGTGGGAAGATACCCAGCCACCCACTCAGTGACCACCCCCTCTTTGTAGATCCATGGCCTCTCATCACAACCCCAAACCTACCAGCAGCGCTTCTGAAGCCCTTCCCTATCAGAGCTGCTCAACCGGATCAGCTGAATCCACTTTGCAGGAATGCAGAAGAAAAGGTGGTACCTGTGCCCCTTCTGCCCTGCCTGTCTCATGCACACAGGGGTAGGGGATGAACTGGCCAGCCTGAACTCCAGCGCTTCCACCGGAAGAAACTGTCCCCAGCCCCTGCTGCCTCAGTTCCTCTCTCTGGAGTCATCAGCCAGCATGGGAGAGAGCAACCCTAGGAGAGGAACGCATCTGCTTCTGTCTGACTTCAGGGCAGTGTCTCAGGGTGCGGAGAACCAAGGACAGGAGGGCCTCGGAGTAGAAGGGGCCCATGGCAGGGCACTGAGCCTGGGGGCTGCTAGTGTGTGCAGAAAGCAGAAACTGGACCCCTTCCTGACATCATACACTAAAATTAACTCCGGATGGATTAAAGACTTAAAGACCTAACACCATAAAAACCCTAGAAATCCCTGCAACTGGACCACACACACACCTTGATCTTAGTGGCCGACTTTGTAATAAGTCGGTCCTTATTACAAGAAAGGAATCCAGCCACTGGCTTCATGCCTTATTCTGGTCCATTTTTGGCTATTGCATTTTAAAGAGGGACATGCTAAGGATACCACAGAGATAATCAAACTGAATTGTATAACAGAAAACTGTGAAAAAAAGTCTGAAAATGAAATGGCTAAATAGTCACTGTCAGATTACATCACTATGGTTAATACATCTGACATTTAACTTTTCAGTGCCATTTTATCTGTGGTTTAATGTGTTCCTCATCACTAGTCCTGCCTGAATATGAATATTTACCAGCCAATGAAGGCTGCTGACTTCGCCCCTTTCATACTGGTTGCAATGAGAGGAAGCAGGCTCAAATGGCAGCAATGGAGAGGCAGAGCAGATAGGCAGAGGACTTTCTGAAGGCAAGGGCCCTTGATGCAGAACAGAGGTTGGCGGTGCTCTCCCTGGCTTCCCAGTCTGTGAAACTGAAGTGAAGTCCTCTGAGGATGCTTTCAGGTTTGATTTTGGTTGAGGTAATATTGACCAAGTGCCTAACACTTGTGATGCTCAGAAAATTCATTTCCTTTCCCCTTGGTGAAGCGCCATTTCTCCTCAAGGGACAGGTATTTGCTGGAGAGAGGGAGTATTACTTAACCCTTTGAAGCTGTTTTCTTGGATTCTGGCTTGGATCTTGCTGTAGTTCTGTCTAAACACAGATTGCTGGCCTGTGGGCTCATGCTTCTCTGGCCTGCTTGCTCCTCGGAGGGGTATTGTATTCCTTAGTGGTGACTGCACCCCTAAGGTGGGCTGGCATGGATGGGGGAGGGTGGGTCTGGCAGCCTCCAGGACCTCTCTCTGAGCCCCAGTGGTAATGACTTTCAATGGAGAAAGCTACTTACCTTCAAGGGATCATTTTATAATCTCAGGGTGGGATATGAAAATCTAAAAGCACATGGAAGGAAAATCCCTGCTATTTCAGTATACGGAGTCAGAGAGTAAAACCTGCTAACAAGACCAGCTGGAGCAGTGGCTGGCCAGCAGAGATTCTCAATGGGAGTCTCTCTGGGATGTGCCTTGGGTCCCAGGGATCATTAGATGTATGGGCTTGCCATGATGAGATGTAGGGTTGGTATTAGCAGCTTTTCCACAGGGATTGACGTGCCTGGTTTTGAGGATCCCTCTCAGGAGAAAAGCTGCTGGAAAATCCGCGCCTCGTCTACCCCAGTGAACTACTGAACAGCCCACATTTGTGTGGAGTTCTCGGCTGTCACTGACTGTGCTCCCTGCTTCACATGCAAGCTCTCATGAGCTTTCACAGCACCCCTGCTCAGCACATACTGCCATTAATCCCATTCTACAGGCAAGGAAACAGAGGCACAGAAAGGTAAAGTAACTTGCCTAACGTCACACAGCTACTAAGTAGGATACTCGGGATTCAGACTTGCTTGAAACACTTGCAAGGACTGGAAGGGCCTGAGTTTGTGACCTTGTTTGGCCAAAATGCCCAGATGGGAAGGCAGTGTCTCAGAAGAGTCCTGCAGGATTGACCACAGTCAAGCAAGAGAGTGGGGCAGGAGACTTGGGGAAGATACTTTTTTCATCTTAACCCTGACATCTCTCACCTGAGTGACTCTGAGCAAGTTTCTTGCCCTCTGTGACTTCTTTTCTTCAAATACATAAGGTCCTGAACTTGCTGATATTGAGGCACCTACCGGTTCTGAGAGGTTTCAGGTCCCCTTTTGGGGTCTGTGGTTGTAAGCACCCAAGGGTCTCCCTTCCTTCCTCCATATGTTGATAGCATCTCCCTCTCTCACTGCTGCTCCCCTGATCAGCCCCCAACTGTGCACACAAGGAAGCCAGGTCCCCACAAACCCAAGTCCTGCACCTGAGCATGGGGCATGTATGTGTGTCCCCACCAGCCCCTTTACACTTTGTCCTTTCTAATGTCCCTCTGGGGACACTGGGATCCCCCCTTTTCTTCACCCCTTCTAAGACTTCCTTCCTAAGAAGCCCTTTCTAAGGAGTCTTCTTTTGGTCGGGAGAAAAACCACAGTTCCTCCTAAGCTGGTTCTGACTTGGATGTCAAGGACCAGTCCAACAGCAGCAGAGTGACCATGCAGCCGAGGCTTGTTTCCTGGTTGCTTACTTTCCAAAGGGATGCACTAAGTTGGAAGGGTCACTTGGAGTGTGCCAGAGGATGGCATCTGGAGGCAAAGGTTCTGATGACAGAAGGAGCCTGAAGATGGTGGTGAAAAGAGCTATTTAGAGGGCCACGCTGGGTATTCCGGTGAACACCTTTTTAGTGTCTATTTCCCCTTCGACCATGTGGGGGTGGATGTCCACGTTCATTCCTGCATCCTTGCACAGCTTGAGCAAGGTCCGAATGTTCTCCTTGGACAACCTCAGGTATCTGTTCAAGAGAAGGCCAAAGAGGTCAGTTGAAGGTGGAGTCACAGCAGCTTCTAACTTTATTGAAAAGAGTTTAGATTTAAGCAGTAGTAAGTGTGGGCGCTCTACAAGGGACTGGCTCTCGCAGTCATCTGCGGAGCTCACAGAGACTTTTTAAGACATCGGGGCACTCAGCAAAGGCAGTGGGAGTTTGCGTTGGTGTAACTCTTCTGGTAATCAGTTGCCTCCAAAGAAAAACGTTCATTATATTTGACAGTAGCCCCACTCAGGTTCTCAATGTATCCCAAGAAGAGAAGTCAATGGAAAGAAAAGCTGTATAAATAAAAGATGTTCATTTTGGGGTTGTCAGCAACAGGTAAATGAGTAATTCCTCTAACAGAGAAATGGTCAATCTGATAATGGATGACCCCACGTCAAGGATCTTAATGAAAAGGCCATAGTTAGAATGGCATTAGGAAGAAGATGGTGCCACATGGCTGTCACAGTACCAAGTGGGGAGAAAAGACAGAATGTGAATTGTTACTTGATTTGTCACTGCCATGCGCACACACCCTGGGAGAGGCCAAGGGCCGGAAAAGATACAGGACACTGGAAATAACGGCTGAGCAAAGTTGCAGGCATAGCGGTGAGTATTTGCTTTTAATAATATCCACACAATTTAAAAATCAGATCATTGATTTAGAATATTAGCTAGAGATCCATAATTCTGATTTATACTGAAGAATGGGCTCAATCCCATTTGTATTGTGTGATCCAGAGAGCTCCTTATTCTGTCAGCAACCCTGACCTTGGTCCCAGCTTTAGTATAGGGGGTAGACCCCCTACTCAGGCTGCCTGCTGGTTGCTTACTTTGCCACAGATGATGGGTGAGGAATTGTGTGTTGACATAACCTAATTTTCTGCCTGTTGGGAATGGTCACTGTTCTTTAAGATCTTCCCAGAGCCTACCTGTTCTTATGGCCAGCTTGGACTCCTTCACCAATCCTCATACCTGGGCTACGTTTTTCCTGACCACCCTAGCCTATGAGGGTGTCAAGCATATGTACATGAGGTCACTCATTAAGAGCTCATCCTGGCCAAGTGCTGTGGCTCACGCCTATAATCCAACACTTTGGGAGGTCAAGGCGGGAGAATCACTTGAAAACGGGAGTTCAAGACCAGCCTGGGCAACATGGCGAAACCCTATCTCTACTAAAACTACAAAAATTAGCTTGGTGTGGTGATGCATGCCTGTAATCCCAGCCACTTGGGAGGCTGAGGCATGCAAATTGCTTGAACCTGGGAGGTGGAAGTTGTCGTGAGCTGAGACCTCATCACTACACCCCAGTGTAGGTGACAGAGGAAGAGTGTCTCAAAAAAAAAATCTCATTCTGAACTACTTCATTCTTTTTTTGGATATTTCTTGAATGGCTTCATATGCTATCTCTTCAAATATTCTTTCCCTCTCTTTGGAGGATAGGAGTCCTGTCCAAATCTCTTTTCCCCCCACCATGGAACCCAGGTAGGCCGTCTGTTGGTCAGAGTTAATTACAACAACCTGGTCTATCTGAAAGCCATGGCTAAAGTCATCCAGCCATGGAACCAGCCAGCAAGGGAAGTCTGTTGAGGTCTCTGCCTGTTCATCTTAAAGCCGGTTATCCATTCTACCCATCCATCCTTGTGTCAGTCAGTGAGCAGAGCAGGACTTTGTGATGGGGTTATTAGATTGCCAGACATTTGAGACCATCTTAAACCTACAGATGAGTTTACTGATGTCATCCTTACCAGGATGATGACAACTACATCACTCTGTTGTTTTGTTTTTTTTATTTGCTAAAGTTTCTGAACTTTGTCAGTTACACCTTTAAAGTAAAGGAAAACACTGGTCTAGGGAGAGGATACTTGTTTTTTGTTGGGGGGGGGGAAATTAAGCTGTATTGCTGAAAGCCAGACAGCCCTGATAAATAGGACAGACAGCAAGTAAGAAGGGAGACTCTGGGAAGAGCAGTAAATATCAAATGGTTTCACACTTTGTTCATGATCCCTTAGATGGTCTAGAAGTCCAATCATGCAGCAGGTAGGTCACTGTGGATGGTGGCTACCATCAGCAGCGACTCAACACCACAGTGCAAAGGATCTTAGGGAAATCTTCCTGTTAAGACAAAGCCACAAGCATCTCATTCTTTCCTTTTTGAGCAATATTAAAACAAATGAAAATATTGGGAGGGTTGTTGAAAGTGTGGCATTGAAATGGCAGCATCTAAGTGACATGCCCATTCAGGGGATGGTCTACCAGCAGGTGAGCTACTGGAAACCCACTGGCTTGAGCCCCGGAGCAGTCCTTTGGGATCAAAGGGCAGAACTCAGCCACGCCAAGCCCCTACTCCTAGATCTTCAGGCTCAGCCAAGGTGTTTGAGCCAGAGATAATAGTGAGCAAAGCCTGCTCCAGGACCCCATCCCATTTGCTCAGGGGTCTTACCGGCAGCTCAGCACCTCCTCTGGCTTAAACATCCTCATGGTTTCCATCTTAGGCTCAGTGCCTTTCTCCATGAGGGTCTTTAGCTTGCGTTCATAAGCTGTGTCAGGCATCTTGGTGGACCAGTCTCTCATGAAAGTTGTCCTCCGGCTGCTAAAGGTACTTTCCTGTAACATGGGATCTAAGACAATGCTTGGTCGACCGAATGGGTTTGGCCTCTGACTGGACTCTGGGGCAACTGCATCCTTGATGTCTAGGTCTGAAATTGGACAGATGCAATCAAAGAGTTAGATTGTGGGAGATGTGAGATTTGGGGTAGGCAGGAAGGGGATGAGGGCAGGAGGAATGCATGGGCTTCAGACAATACCTGTTCTGAGATATGAAGTATCTGCATGGCTTCCACAGGTTCTCTCCACCCACCTCCTCCCACCCCCTCTTTTTTTTTAAGATAGAGTTTCCTCACAGGCTAGAGCTCAGTGGCACAATCACAGCTCACTGCAGCCTCTATCTTGCAGGCTCAAGTGATCTTCCTGCTTCTCCCTCTGAGTAACTGGGCCCATAGGCAGATGACACCATTCCTGATTAATTTTTATAGTTTTGTAGAGAAAAGGTTTTGCCATATTGCCCAGGCTAGTTTTGAACTTCTGGGCTCAAATGGTTCACCAGCCTTGGCCTTCTAAAATGCTGGGATTACAGGCGTGAGCCACTGCACCCAGCCCAGGTTCTCCTTCATTTGTTCAATCCTTCCCCTCACTCTCCTTTCTCCCTGCCCTGTTCCCACTTCTCTTCCTTTCCCTCCTTCCTCCTTTCCACTTTTTTCAATCTGTTCTCCCCAACCTCCCCAAAGAGAGTTCCCCTAAATGGAACGAGCCTAGAGGATAGCTTCTGATATCTCAGGAAGGTATCAGAAGAGAAAAGCTTTGAGCTGGGTTTGAAAGGGTGAATAGTTGATCAGTTAGAAAAGGAAGGAAAGAATTGCAGGCAGAGGAACAGAATGTGTGAAGGCACAAATATATGAAATGAAATGGTGAGTGTCTGATATGACCCAAATATGGGGTTTGTACCAAATAAAATACTGTTGGACTCACAGGGGTGCCCAACGTTTTGGCTTCCCTGGGCCACCCTGGAAGAAGAACTTTCTTGGGCCACACATAAAATACACTAACACTAATGATAGTTGATGAGCTAAAGAAAAAAAATCGCAATAAAAATCTCATGATGTCTTAAGAAATTTTACAAATTTGTGTTGGGCTGCATTCCAATCTGTCCTGGGTCCCATGTGGCCAGCCTGCAGGTTGGACTAGCGCTTGCACACCTTAACGTTTTCTTCTTGCTAAATTTCCTCCTAAGTATTTTATGTATTTTTACTCAGGAGAATGGAATAGTTTCTACTCATTTCCATTTCTAACTGATAGGACAAGTATAGAGAGAAAAGTCTATTGTTTTTTAAAAACTATATTTGTCAGCTGGGCATGCTGGCTAATGTCTACAATCCCAGCACTTTGAGAGACTGAGGCAGGAGGATTGAGATCAGGAGTTCAAGACTAACCTGAGCAAGAAAGTGAGACTCCATCTCTACAAAAAAATAAAAAATAATAAAAATAATGAACTGGGTGTTGTGGCACATGCCTGTCATTCTAGCTACTTGGGAGGCTGAGGTGGGAGGATTGCTTGAGCCTGGCAGGTCAAGGCTGTGGTGAACTGTGATCACACCACTGCACTCCAGCCTGGGTGACAGAGCGAGACTCTGTCTCAAAAAACAAGAACAAAAACAAAAACTATATTTGTTTAGTACACCAACAACCACAGTACATTTTATTATTTTTTAACTAGAATTTCATGAGTTTTGCAGATATGCAATCACATTAGGGGAAAAAAATGAAAGTATTGTTCCTCCAATATGTATCAAAATTATATATTCTTCTTAACATATATTATATTTGACAGACCCTCTAAGACATTGCCAATAATGATGATAGGGATTACACCTCATTTGGTTCCTGATTTTAATTTAAGTAATTTTGGCATTGCATCATTTAGAATGGTATTTGCCCCCAGTTGGGTTGTATGTTTGATAATATTTTAGTGGTTTCATCCCTGGTTAACATAGAGTTTTTACTGGTGATAATTGCTTGATTCTATTCATTGTTTTTGTTTGTTTTTTGCCATCTACTGATATAATCACCTTTTTTCCCTTTAATAAGTTGTAATAAATTGTGTTCTTTGATATCCCGATAATGAACCACTTCTCACCTGCGGTAACAAAGCCCACTTGTTCATGGTGGAATTCACTTCAGACATTGTCTGTTTGATGTATTTTCACACACTGAGTATGTTTGCTAAAAATTTTTAGATTTTTGCATATATATTATTGTGGGATTGGCCAACCTTTTTGGTATAAGTTTTAATATTAAAGTTCTACATTAATTTAGCAGCTTGTTAAATTAATGCAGAAATGTCTATATTTTACGCAGTCTGTAATAGTTGAAGTAACATTAGGATTATTTGCTCTTTAAATATTAGAACCTTGCATGAAACCATTTGTCTTAGTGCCATTTTTTGGTGGGAAAATGTTATTTTTCAACCTTCACTGCAGAAATTGCTCTATTCAATTTTTCTGCTATTTATTGTGCCAATTTTGATAATATATAGTATAATAGGAGATCATCCATTTCCTTTAGGTTTTAGAATATATTGTCTAGAGGCATGGTATTCTATTTTAATTATTTTATTTTCTCTGTATTCTTTCTCATACAAAATCTTGTGTATTTATACTCTTCTTTTTAACAAGACTTATGATAACTTCATGGCAATTTCTTTCATGTCACTTGGTTTTTCAAAAAGCTAGCTTTTTATTTAGCCTTTTAACTACTTTTGATCTTGATATTATTCATTAATCCCAGACAGTATTTAATATAATAATTTTTTTCTTTTTCATAAAAATTCTTTCTTCTACTTATTAAATTAATATGTATTGGCAATTTCTTTTATTTGTTTTATAAAGCATTACTACTTTAAGTTTTTACTGTAAAGTTTCTTCTGAGTGTATATTTTGCCTATGTCTCATAGTTTTTGGTATGAAACAGACTGATTTCATTAGTTTTTTTTTTTATACAAGGGCAATTTGAATGTGTGCTTTTCATTTCTAATTTTTAAAATTGAGGGTTATTTCTAATTATTGATTTAGGATGGTGTAGGTGGCCCTAAAATCTTTACTTTTTTGAATGTTAATAATTTTTTGTGATGAAGCACACAGGTGATTTTTGTAAATATTGTTTGGATATATAAAGATATGTGTTCTCTATTCAGATGTAAAGTTATGGTTTGTTAATTGCATTGTTACATTCTTCATGTATTTCCTGTTATTGTCTATATGATCTTCTATCTGGCTCTGAAGGAGGTGTATTAAAATTTACCCCTATAGTGGGGAGAGTGGGAAGGAGATGTGGGTTGGAGGGCTACCTATCAGGTACTATGCTGTATTAGCCTGTTCTCGTACTGCTAATAAAGACGTACTCAAGACTGGGTAACTTATAAAGAATAGAGGTTTAACTGACCCACAGTTCCACATGGCTGGGGAGGCCTCAGAATCATGGTGGAAGAGCAAGGGACATCTTACATGGCAGCAAGCAAGAAGAACTTGCTCAGGGGAACTCCCATTTATAAAACCATCAGATCTCATGAGACTTACTCACTATCATGAGAATGGCACAGGAAAGACTCGCCCCCATGATTCAATTACCTCCCAGCGATTTCTCCCACAACATGTGGGAATTGTGAGAGCTACAATTCAAGGTGAGATTTGGGCAGTGACACAGGCAAACCATAGCATATGCTCACTATCTGGGTGATAGGATCATTTATACACCAGGTGTCAGTGACACAGAATTTACCCATGTAACAAACCTGCACATGTACCCCTAGAACCTAAAAGCAAAAAAAAAAAAAAACCAAAAATAAAATAAATATTACCACTATGACTGTATCTTTAACAGGTTCTCCCTGAATTTCTGAATGTTTTATTTTATTTATTTAGCTACTACATTTTTAGTGCATGCAGGTTTATGGTTATTACTTATTCTCTTTCACATTTAAAAAGATATCCCTCTTTTACCCTATGTGTTTCTTTTAGCCTCAATTCTAACTCTTCTACTTGCACTTCCTTGGTGTTTCTTTGCTTTTCCTTTTGTCATCAACCTTTCTATCTCACTTGGTTTTAAACCTGTATCTAGATTTTGATTTTAAATTACTTCCTAATATGTAATTTACATATATAAATTACTTCCTAATATGTTCTCTCCTAGAGAATTTTCTGCAGATGAAGAAGTGCTTGGCTGATAAAAATCTAAATATTTCTGAATCTACAAATATAATTCATTCATTTGATAGTGACTTATGTGAGTTGGGGCCAGTATTATGGGAGTCTTTACTCTTAGTAATGCATTTGTGCTATTCCACTTCAGGTTGATGTCAGGCTCATTGTTTTCTCCTTGTAGGTAAATTATTCTGTCTGTAATCTTGTAAGATTTCATCAGCAAAGTTAAGGAATTTTATTAGGATATTCCTAGTGGGAATGAGTGTAGACCTCCTACAATTATATAAATGCAGAAACAGAGGCCTGAGGAGTGGGGGTGACCTGCCCAAGGTCCCACAATGAGTTAGTGGCTGAATTAGGACTCTTTATGGCACATGGTGCTCTGGCATGGTAGCTGGTTCCTGACAGGGTGATAGGGTCAGGTGGCCTCAGCAGTCCCTGTTTGTGTGGAGAAAATTGGCGCTATGCTTGGGAGGATCATGAGCTCCACAGTCTCTGACACAAATAAGGAAATTCCTTGGAGAAAGGGCAATCACCTTTCCTGAAAGATCTGATCGTTTTCCGTGCAAGGTGGGTCTCATGCAGGAAAGAGCAGTAGCAATATGAAAGGTAATGACAATTACATAATTAGCTAACATGTGTTGAGTGACTCACATACCAGGCAGTGTTCAAGGGCCTTCTGGCTGTGGGGACCTTTTAGTCCCACAACCACATCATATCGGTTTGACAATGGAGAACATTGAGGATCAGAGAGATTAGGTAATGTGCTCAAAATGGAGCAGATAATTAATTAGTGGTGAGCCCAGGACACGAGCCTACATCGTCAGAGCCTTTTTCTGGAAATCTGTCCTGGACACTCTTTTGGACAAAAATGACTCACATTCCTGGGTTTCTTGCTGAAGAGACAGGTTGTATTGCTAGTGAGCCATGTCTAGGACACCAGAAGCTCACTCTGTGCTGGTGGAGACAAAGGGGGCTATGGCCTTCTAGCCCTGTGCATTAGGAATGTACTCTTGGCCTGGCATCTACAGAATATTCTGGACATAGGTGCCCAGGGAGGGAATTTCCTTTCCCAGTCTAGCCAGAGACTTTGCCAAGATTTACTTTGGCAAAGTGTTACACTTGTTTTCCCAGGATCTTTTCCTGGCTCATAGCCAGAGCAACATTTCTAAAATTTAAATCCGACTTGATAATTTCCTTCTTTTTTTTTTT
>PVKP010041745.1:0-18546 GCA_004027715.1 Plecturocebus donacophilus | reverse complement strand
ATATTCCAAGGGGATCAAGATCTTTTTCAAACACAGAAAGAAATTGGGCTTTCTACAATTCTAACCCTATGAACTATTCTCCTTTATAAACTACAATATTATTGTCAGTTTCATATACTTTTACTTTATAAAGAACTCCTACAGGAAGAACTTTCTGGAGGTTGTCCCAGATATAAACAGCTACATTTTCAGTCGTGCTCACCACATCTGCAAAGTATGGCACATCCATATCCAGATTCTTATGATCAAGGGGCTGCATAATTGCCTCCTCCATATGTTTTTTGAGATCAGTCAAATTCATAACCATTCCCGTAGCAGGGTCAATCTCTCCATGTATTGTCACCACAACTTTATAATTGTGCCCATGGCCATTTGGATTGCTGCATTTCCCAAACAGTTTCAAGTTTTCTTCATCACTTAGAAATTTACTGTGCAGCCGGTGGCTCGCGCTGAAGGAGATGCGGCGGGACACTTGCGCCTTGGGACGACGGCCGCCACTCACCGCGCTCATCATCTTCCCGGCGCCGTCTGCGCCTCTCCGCCGGCACCTTCTCCAGCGGCGCGTCCTGCGCCTCCCGCCACGGCTGCGCAGTGCCGGTAATCTTTTCTTATCTCTTTCTCTCTCTCCTTTTTCCTGACTGCTTTTTATGATTTTTCTCTTTAGTTTCATGTAGTTTCACTATAATGTATCTAAGAACGTTTTACTTACTCTGCTTGAGATTCAATGGGCTTCCTGGATATCTAGGTCAGTATCTGATCAGTTCCGAAAATGTCTAGTTACTATGTCTTCAAATATTGCTTCTGCTCAATGAAATCGAATGGGGAAAAACTTTTAGTTAATCAAAGAGAAAGATACAACAGGGCTGTAGTTTAGATAGTTGACCCCTCCAAATCTCATGTTGAAATCTGACCCCCAATGTTAGAAGTGGGGCCTAATGGAAGGTATTTGGATCATGGGGGGGTTGATCTCTCATATGAATAGATTAATGCCTTCCCTGGGTGTGTGTGGGGAGGGGTGAGTGAATTACATTATTTCCTATAAGAGCTGGTTGTTTAAAAGAGCATGGCCCCACTCCTGCTCTCTCTCGCTTCCTTTCTTGCGGTGTGATCCCTGCACATGCCAGCACCCCTTCCCCTCCCACTCCTACCATGAGTGGAAGCAGCCTGAGGCCCTCACCAGATGCCCACTCTTGAACCTGCTAGACAACAGAACCATGAGCTAAATAAACTTCTTTTCTTTATAAATGACTCAGCCTCAGGTATTCCTTTATAGCAACACTTAACAGACTAAGAGAAACAGTATCAACATCCAAGACGACACTATTTTCATTTAGTCATGAGACAGGTGGGAGACATGAAAACAAGAGACTGCCCAATGAGCCAATCCCTCCATGAGCTGCTTCCTCATTCATTAACTGTTCTTGAGCTGTGCTCTCACAGGAACCTAAAAACATGAACATAGATGATAATTAAGTAAGGCTGAAGCACGTGATGGCAGCAGCCCACAAAAATGTCTACAAGCTCCCGAGGCCCCGGGAGGAGCGATGGTCCCTGTCGACCTTTCCTTCCCAAGGCCTGGCTGTTCAGCTGTTCTTTTGAGTCTGTGAATTACTCCATGTAATTTCAAGATGTTCTACCAGCAATCTCTTCTCCCTACATCCTTTCTTTTTTTCTTGCCTAACTAGCCTTGGTTTGCTTGAAACAAAAGAAACTTAATGATGCCAAGGACCACTGTGGCTCATGCCAGGCTATTTTCACCCTCTTACACAAAAATCTAGGTATTTGGCACAGATGGTGAGATTGTCTTCTTAGCAATTTAATCTGAAATGCAACTGGATTCCCCATCTCTCTTCAGGGAGTTGAGGCTCCCTGTGATGTAACCCAGATAGGGAAGGCTTCTCATTGAAGGCCTTGGCTTTTACGTTATACCTACTTTGAGGCCACACTCATCACTTTTTCACATCATCCAAAACACATTCAATCTTATAACACATTCAAGAGAAAACTGATGTTTCATTGAAGAGTCGATGAAATCTGTGAAAAAGAGGTTACATCCCACACATACCACCAAGCAGAAACTTAATTTGTTACCCTGTCAGTCATCTTTTCTCTTCCCACCAAAAAGCCCATTTCTGCCAGTTGCCTCTTCTTTCTTCTTTCATCCAACTTAAAAATTTTTCATTGTCAACTTAAGACATTTAGCTTGATCAATAAATGTGATTCATCACTTAAATAGAACGAAAACAAAAACCATGTGATCATCTCAATAGATACAGAAAAGGCTTTTGATAAAATTCAACAGCCTTTCATGTTGAAAACCTTCACAAATTAGGCGTTACGAGAACATACCTAAAAATAACAAGAGGTATGACAAACCCACAGCCAACATCATAGTGAATGGGCAAAAGCTGGAAGCATTCCCCTTGAGAACCAGAACACAACCAGAGCACCCACTCTCACCACTCCTATTCAACATAGTACTGGAAGTACTAGCCAGAGCAGTCAGGCAAGAGAAAGAAGTAAAAGGCATTCAAACAGGAAGAGTGATACTTAAACCATCCCTGTTTGCAGACAATATGATTCTATACCTAGAAAACCCCATAGGCTCTGCCCAAAAGCTCCTAGATCTGATAAACAGCTTCAGCAAAGTTTAAGGATACCAAATCAATGTACAAAAATCATAGCATTTCTATACACCAACAACATCCAAGCTGAGCGCCAAATCAAGAACTCAGTCCCATTCACAATAGCCACAGAAAGATTAAAATACCTAGGAATCTAGCTAACCAGGGAGGTGAAAGATCTTGACAACAAGAATTAAGAAACTACTGAATGCAATCAGAGATGACAGAAAATGGAAAAACATCCTATGTTCATAGATAGGAAGAATCATTAAAATGGCCATACCACCCAAAGCAATTTATAGATTCAATGCCATTCTTGTCGAACTACTAATGATATTCTTCAGAGAATTAGGAAAAAAAACCATTTTAAAATCCATATGGAGGCTGGGTGCAATGGCTCGCATCTGTAATCTTAGCACTTTGGAAAGCCAAGGTGGGTGGATTGCCGGAGCTCAGGAGTTTGAGACCAGCCTGGCCAACATGGTGAAACTCTGTCTTTACTAAAACACAAAAAATTAGCCAGGTATGATGGCACACACCTGTAATTTCAGCTACTCAGGTGGCTGAGGCATGAGAATTGTTTGAACTGGGGAAGTAGAGGTTGCAGTGAGCCAAGATTGCACCACTGCACTCCAGCCTGGGCAACAGAGCAAGACTCAGTCTAAAGAAAAAAATAAAAAGAAACCAAAAGGAGCCCAAATAGCTAAAGCAATCCTACACAAAAAGAACAAAGCTGGAGGCATCATGTTACCTGACTTTGAACTGTATTACAAGTCTACAGAAACCAAAATAGCATGGTACTGTTACAAAAACGGACACATAGATCAATGGAACAGAATAGAGGGCCCAGGAACAAAGCCAGACACCTACAGCCATCTGATCTTTGACAAGATTGACAAAATCAAGCAATAGAGGATGGAACTGGAGACCAGTATTCTACGTGAAATGACTCAGGAATGGAAAACCAAACATCGTATGGTCTCACTCATAAGTTGGAGTTAAGCTATGAGGATGCAAAAGCATAAGAATCATATAATAGACTTTGGGGAGTTAGAGGAAAAGGGTGGGAAGGGGGTGAGGCATAAAAGGCTACAAATGGGGTTCATTGTATACTGCTCAGGTGATGGGTGCACCAAAATCTCACAAATCACCGCTAAAGAACTTACTCATGTAACCAAATACAACCAGTTCCCAAAAAACCCATTTAAAAAAAAAAAAAAAACAAGCAATAGATAAAGGACTCCTTATTCAATAAATGGTGCTATGAGAACTGACCAGCCATATGAAGAAGATTGAAACTAGACCCCTTCCTTACCCTATACACAAAAATCAACTCAAGATGGATTAAAGACTTAAATGTAAAACCTAAAACTATAAAAACCCTAGAAGAAATCCTAGGAAATACTATCCTGGACATAGGAACTGGCAAAGATTTCATAGGCAAGATGCCAAAAGCAATTGCAACAAAAACAGAAATTGACAAATGGGACCTAATTAAATTAAAGAGCTTCTATACAGCAAAAGAAACTATCAACAGAATAAACCAACAACCTACAGCATGAGAGAAAGTATTTGCAAACTGTGCATCTGACAAAGGTCTAATATCCAGAATCTATAAGGAACTTAAATTAGCAAGCAAAAATCAAACAACCCCATTAAAAAGTGTGCAAAAAACATGGACAGATAGATGCTTTTTTTTTTTCTTGAGACAGAATCTTGCTCTGTCACCAGGCTGGAGTGCAGTGGCGCGATCTCGGCTCACTGCAACCTCTACCTCCCAGGTTCAAGCAATTCTCCTGCCTCAGCTTCCCAAGTAGCTGGGACTGCAGGCCCATGCCACCACACCTGGCTAATTTTTGCATTTTTAGTAGAGGCAGGGTTTCACCTTGTTGGCCAGGATGATCTTGATCTCCTGACCTCGTGATCCACCCGCCTTGGCCTCCTAAAGTGCTGGGATTACAGGCATGAGCCACCATACCTGGTTGACACTTTTAAAAAGAAGACAAACATGTGGCCAACATGCATATGGAGAAACAGTTGAACACCATTGATCATTAGAGAAATGCAAATCAAAACCAGAATGATATACCGTCTTATATCAGTCAGAGTGGCTATTACTTAAAAGTCAAAAAATAACAGATACTAGTGAGGTTATGAAGAAAAGGGAATTCTTATACACTGCTGGTGGGAATGTAAAGTAGTTTAGCCATTGTAGAAAGCAGTTTGGTAATTTCTCAAAGAACTTAGAACTACCATTTGACCCAGCAATTCCATCAATGGGTATATGCTCAAAGGAATATAAATCACTCTGCCATAAAGACATGCACATGTATGTTCATTGTAGCACTATTCACAATAGCAAAGACATAGAGTCAACCTTAATGCCCATCAACAGTAGACTGAATGAAGAAAAGGTGGTACATATATACCATGGAATACTATGCAGGCATAAAAAAGATTAGATCATGTCCTTTGCAGGGACATAGATAGAGCTACAGGCCATTATCCTTAGTAAACTAAATCAGGAACAGAAAGCCAAATACCACATGTTCTCACTTATAAGTGGGAGCTAGGCCAGGAACAAAAACAAAACAAAAAATAAACAGCTGCTCTCAGTGGCTCATGCCTGTAATTCCAGCACTTTGGGAGACTGAGGTGGGCGAATCACCTGAGGTAAGAAGTTTGAGACCAGTCTGACCAACATGGTGAAATTCCATCTCTACTAAAAATACAAATATTAGCCGGATGTGGTGATGTATGCCTGTAATCCCAGCTACTTGGGAGGCTGGGGCAGGAGAATTGCTTGAAATCAGGAGGTAGAGGTAGAGGTGAGCTGAGATCGTGCCATTGCACTCCAGACTGGGCAACAAGAGCGAAACTCCGTCTCAAAAACAAAAACAAAAGAAAGAAACATATGCTTGACAAATGGTCCTTGAATAGACTGCATTGCCACCATTTAGGAGAATAAACAAGGGGGAAAGGTTTTGACCCTGGACTAAACACTATGATGCACTCAGAGTTAGAGGCAAATTAACAAAGGGCCCACTAACAGATAGAGCATTAACTCAACTTACCCATTATTAAACCACGATGCTTTAGCACCCCATGCTGAGGCTGTGAGCTGTATCAAAGAAAGCTTGGAATGAAGAAGAGCAGTCTAAATTTCAATTTCAGACAGTAGGTAAACCATTGGAAGAACTTAGTTTCTATGGATACATATTTTTAACAAAATCATTATTGGCTTAAAAGTAAAATTTAGACTGTCTATACAAGGCCAAAATATCGGATCTTTGCAGAGTTGCCAGATAAAAGACAGGATACTTGATTAAATATGAATTTCATATAAACTATAATTTTCAATTACAAATTTATTTTTAAATTTTTAGTATAAATGTTGTATTTGTCAAGGTCATGGAGAGAAATAGAACCAATAGATTCTACTATCTACTTATCTGTCTACCTACTACCTATTTTAATGAACTGGCTTACATGATATGGAGGCTGAGAAGTCCTAAGACCCACAGTTCAAAGGCTTGTGAATCAGGAGAGCTAATTCTTTAAGTTCCAGTTCAAGTCTCAAAGCAGGAGAAGACCAATGTCCCAGCTCACAGACTGCCAGGCAGAGAAAGGGAGTGAATTGTCTCTTGTTCAAGACTTTTGTTCTATTCAGGCCTTCAATGGATTGGATGTGGCCTGTCTACACTGCCTACACTGAGGAGGGCAATCTGCTTTGCTCAGTCTACTGATTCAAATGTTAATCTCATGCAGAAACATCCTTACAGAAACACCAAGAATAATGTTTAACCAAGTATCTGGTAGTCTTTGGACAGTTAAATTGACATATAAAATTAACCATCACAGTATGTCCCAAGTATTGTGAAACTAAACTATGGAACATAGTTATGCTAATATCAACCAATCAGTCATCTATAAAGTGGTTTATTTCAGGTTTGAATTTAACTGGGCATTATTATTCTTATCTACTAAATCTGACAACCCCACATCTATGAGGAAACAAATTCAATTCGTTGTCTAGATATTTGGACTATGTGTTATCTGGTTAAATTAATTTCATTTTCATATATTAATGGATGCTTGGCTTTTGTGTAAAGTGCTTCCCTCCTTTCTTCCCTGCTTATAAGCATTCAGCTGATACAAAAGATTTTTCTTGTCATCCCTCCATCCCTCAAGGACCCAAAGGCCAGAAGTTCTGGGTGATTCATTTATTAACTTTCCATGGAGAGGACATTGATAAAAGGGGTAAAAATGTGTGCCTTGGCTTTCAAAGAGCTCAAAGCGTAAAAAAGCTCAAAATTGCAAAACCAACTCATTCCTTGACACACTTTCCAATCTGAGAGTTGCACAGCCCTGGCCATAAGGAACTCTGCTAGAAAAGCCAGTCTTAGGGAACATGCTTAGAATTTTTCATAATAAATAATGTGGACGAAAGAAAGAGAGATACCCTCCCATACAGCAAATCAAACCCACAAATGCTGGGGTTTGAGGTATAGAATGCCGGTGGACTTGGAGAAGAAATCAGTAAAAATAGAAGGAATTTGTACAACAATAAAAAGCTGTAATTTAAAAAGGCCACAGTGGGCTTGACGTCGTTTTTAGTCTGATATACCTACACGGAAATTTTACCAACCCATCTTAGCTAGAGGTAAGATCTCCAGCTAAAGTTTCATTTTAAGAGTTCTTTAAGAACTAAGTGTATTCCTTTCAAGCATATATTCTAATTGGAATTAGGTTGATCAAGTGGGACTATTAGAAGTCTTGTATTAATGAATGGACAAGAATAAGGGATATGGTTAAAATGACAGAGGCACCCTAAGCAGTGACTGACTTCTTATAGCACAACTACATAATTCATGATAATACAAATATTAATGACATATATTTATACACTATTGGGTACAAGTGTGCTAGAATTATTGGGGTGCTCATGAAGATTCCCTTTTCTTTTTTTTATAGAGTCTTGCTCTGTTGCCTAGGCTTGGAGTGTAATGGCACGATCTCTGCTCACTGCAACCTCTGCCTCCCGGGTTCAAGTGATTCTCCTGCCTCGGCCTCCTGATAGCTGGGATTACAGGTGCCCACCATCATGCCTGGGTAATTTTTTTGTATTTTTAGTAGAGACAGGGTTTCACCATGTTGGCCAGGCTGGTCTTGAACTCCTGACCTCAAGTGATCCACCTGCCTCGGCCTCCCAATGTGCTGGGATTACAGGTGTGAGCCACTATGCCTGGCTGAAGATTCCTCCTTTCTATGAACGTGACTTCAGAACTCAGGAGTGGGCTGTACACAGACTGAGTCACCTAATCCCCAGCCATAGCTGATGGGTCCGGGAGCAGACACCTGATCCACACTGGACCAATCAGAGTATTTCTCTGGGATTTTTATTGTATTTATTTTTCTCTAAGATTTTAAAAAGAGGAACTAAAGGAAGAGAGTCCACACTCTTTGGGGCTGGAAGTCTGGTATGTGTGGCCTGGGAGTCCTCAAGCTACATGGGGGATCCTGGCTGCAGCAGGAGATGACTCCACATGCAGAGAGAAATAGTGATAGAGCAGAAACATGTGCCCTGTTGAATTCCAGCCGCTGGCTCCAGGAGTCTCCGAGGTCCAGCGGTCCCTTTACTTCCCACTGCTGTGTGTGTTTATCTAACACACTTTTTTAATATTGTTTTGCCTTTGTTAGGATAGCATCCTGGGCTAATCAAGGTGGCTGACACCTATAATCTCAACTCTTTGGGAAGCCAAGGTGAAAGAATCACTTGAGGCCAGGAGTTCAAAACCAGCCTGGACAACATAGGGAGACCTCAACTCTACCAAAAAAAAAAAAAAAAAAAAAAAAAATTAGCCAGGTGTGGCGGCATGTGCCTGTAGACCCCAATACTCATGAGGCTGAGGTGGGAGGCTCTCTTGGGTCCAGGAGGTCAAGGTGGCAGTGAGCTATGATTGTGCCACTGCCTTTCAGCCTGTGCAACAGAGTGAGACCCTGTCTAAAAAAAAAAAAAGGTTAATTAATGAATTAAAAATAAAAATAGAGACATCCTGAATAGACTAGCATTGTGGCTCATACACTGTGCTGCTGCCGAGGGGCCTGCAGCGATGCGTAGACTCGCCCCGGCCCTGAAGGAACTCCCCGTCCTGTGCGTTAACTGGAGGATAAGGTGGAAGGTTACACACGCTGCAGGAGGACCGCTAAGAAAGCAAAAGTGGGAGCAGTCTCTTCTAGCAGGAGGGTTTAGGGACAACTTCTTGGCCAAGATGGGCTCTGAGCTTGCCTCTGAGGTAACGTAAAATTTGACAATGCAGGAGAGAAGGCCCTGGAGCTGGAGAAAATAACACGAGCCAAGATTTCGTGGCAGACAAAATGCGGCATGTGGGGGAACAGCCATGCTGGCAGGTCAAGACATTTAGATTTTGTTTGGTGGCCAGGAGACATCTGAAGATTAATTGATCGCCTTCCTTCTCCCCTTTCCTCCCTCCCTCCCTCCCTCTCTCCTATAAACCACAGAAGGTTTGGGAAGGAAGAGGTGAGAAAGATGAAGCAGGGATGCTGGGGAGAGCCCCTCACCGAAAGGAGGGAGTTCAGGAGGGATGCACTGGGGAGGGGCGGGATGGCTCAGAGGCAGGATGGCTCTAGCTGGGTGAGCAAATCAAGACAGGAGGACACGGAGGGAATAGTGAGCGGGAGTGATGACATCTCTCTGGTTGAGCAAGAGGAAGACAGCGTGAGGCGGTGCAGGGCAGAGAGGAGAATTTCAGGAATCCAGAGCATGAGGCTGGGCAGCTCTGCCTGCTCATCTGTTTGTGTCTTGATGACGTGGAATGAGTGGAGATAAAGGTCTCTAGACATGCAGAGGCTGAGGACGTTCGCAGAAACAGCCAAACATTTCCTTTATGGATAGAGGGAAAAGACTAAGACCTCTGAAGAAGATCCTCGAGCATGTTAAGCAGGAAGAAGGATTGGAAAAGGAGCGTGAACAGAATGGTGTGGACATCCATGGAGGCTGCCAAGAGTTGATGACGGAAGAAATGGTTGAGAAAAGGGACGGGGGACCCAGAACAAGGAGAGGCCCGCAGGAAGGTGGAGAGTGAGAGGAATGTCATGCCAGGAGAGGAGAGAGCTATCGTTCTGCAGATAAAGTAGATTTTGATTAAAGTGAAGTGTTATAGAAAGGAACAGTGATGGTTTACTTCCCAAGATACCCCAGGGAGAACTCAGAATGAGTTGAGAGAAGCAAGAATACACACAACAATGAGTATAATTGATTATTTTCCATGGTAAGTTTAACAAAAGGAGGGAGGGTCAGGATGCACGTGAGTGATGAGGACACAGATATACGAAGATGGCTTCTCCTTCAACTTTCTTTAAAAGATCGTTTCTGGGCAGTTGAGTTGGCTCATGCCTGTAATCCTAATACTTTGGGAAGATTGCTTAGGAGTTTGAGACCAGCCTGGGCAACATGGCAAAACGCTGTCTCCACAAAAAAAATCCCAGATTAGCCAGGCGTGGTGGTGCTTGCCTATAGTCCCAGCTATTTGGGAGACTAGGCAGGAGGATCAGTTGAGCCCAGGAGTTCAAGGCTGCAGTGAGCTATGATCCTTTCTTTTTAATTAAAAAAACAATTAAATAGGCCAGGTGCAATGGCTTATGCCTGTAATCATAGCACTTTAGGAGGCCAAGGCAAGTGGATTGCCTGAGCTCAGGAGTTCGAGACCAGCCAGGACAACATGGTGAAAATCCATCTCTACTAAAATACAAAAAATAGCTGGGCATGATGGCACACACCTCTAGTCCCAGCTACTTGGGAGGCTGAGACAGGAGAATTGCTTGAGCCCAGGAGGCAGAGATTGCAGTGAGCTGAGATGGCGTCACTGCACTCCAGCCTGGGTGACAGAGCGAGACTCTGTCTCTAAAAACAAACAAAATCATAATAAAAGCTTGTTTCCAAGTATGTATAACATCCCCCCTCCCCCCTTGCATCCTTTAGTTGCTTGGCAAATTGTGTGTGTGTGTGTGTGCTTGTGCATGTATGCACGTACCTGTGTGTGTTCATGTGAGGTCACAAGGGCTCACCTGACATTTTGACCCTTGGTATTTGCATATAGAGGGCCTGTGTCCCTTTCCCATCACTGCAGTGGACAGTTGAGTATTAAAGACTCCAGAGTAAATAAATCCCTTCCCTAATTCTCTTACTCAATCTTCTGGAGGGGGAAAAACCAAAGGAATGCCAGGACCTCCTGTGAGTTGCAAGTGGAAGCAAAGGTTATCTGTGGGTGACTTTCTGAGATAAACCCATTTTCCACTGGAGACTTGTCTTTCCCAAAGCCTCAAAATCTGAAGATTGTCACCTCTTTAGTCTTTTCCCTGCCTCGTGGGTGTATGGCAACCCCGCTAAGCTCATTCTCAACCTCATGTGGCAGTGCTGTGGGGGCCCTGGCACCCCAGCTCCAGTGCCCGAATGCAGGGAGACTTGTTTGGCGAGGGTGGCATCCTACATAGAACAGAATTAGGCACAGGTTCCAGAACTGTGCCCAGAGTCCACAAAGGTGCCCACTCTTTAGATCTCTGGGCATTTGCCACCTGCTCTCCTAACAGGGCAGAAGCACAGTGCCATGATTAGTATCATCAGCTCACTTCCTGGAAACTCTGTGTCCTCCCATGGATTGCAGTATGGTGGTCACATAGCCCATCTGAGATGATTCATGTTAGCACAGTGCCCGGCACAGAATTTGGTGGGTGGCCAATATTATTATTATTATAGATTCAGTAAGTTTCCGTGGGAAGCAGGAAAGCGGCAGGAAAGGGGTCACTCAGTCCTTGGGCAGAACAAGGACAGAACGTAGACCAGGAGTGCCGGGTGTGGGGGCTCACACCTGTCATTCCAGCATTTTAGGAGTCCAAGGTGGGCAGAATACCTGAGCTCAGGAGCTCAAGATCAGCCCGGGCAACATGGTGAAACACCATCTCTACCAGAAATACGAAAAGTTTGCCGGGCGTGGTGGCGTGCACTTGTAGTCCCAGCTGCTCAGGAGGCCGAGACAAGAGAATCGCTTGAATCTGGGAAGAGGAAGTTGCAGTCAGCTGAGATCATGCCACTGCACTCCAGCCCAGTGGGCAGAGCAAGACTCCATCTTACAAAACCAACAACAACAACAAACCCAAAAACCAAAACGAACAAACAAAATGAACATAGACCAGGAGCACCAGAGAGAGCAGCCAGAAGAGCTCGAGGCCACGGGGAGGAAGGGCAGCTTCACAAAGTTGGACAGAGTCCGCAGGCGTGCCCTGGACACACACTGCTTCTGGAACTAGGTCCTTCAGGCCTTTCTTTCCTTTTTTTTTCTTTTTTTTTTTTTTTAGTAAAGTCTTGCTCTGTCACCCCGGCTGGAGAGCAGTTGTGCGATGGTGGGTCCTACAACCTCCACTTCCCAGGTTCGAGCGATTCTCCTGCCTCAGCTTCCCAAGTAGCTGGGATTACAGGTACACACCATGCCCAGCTCATTTTGTTGTTGTTTTTTGTATTTTTAGTAAAGATGGGGTGTCGCCATGTTGGCCAGGCTGGTCTTGAACTCTGGACCTCACGTGATCCACCTACCTCAGCCTCCCAAAGTGCTGGGATTACAGGCATGAGCAGCTATGCCCGGCCTGCTTTTCAAAGCGTTGTCTGTATTGAGCCCTCACATCCTCTGGAAGCTGATTAGAAATGCGCTGACTCCCAAGTCCCAGCGAGCCTTCCTGAATCAGAATCTGCATTTTAAACAAGGTAGACGTTGGAGTTTGAGAGGCCTTGCTACACCCTTCCAACAAAGGTGAGAGGAGACTTGCAACCCTCTGGCTGCTTCTGTGGAGTTACTGAGAGGAGGCGATGGTCAAAAAGAAACCTCTCGGCTGGCTGCCACTACTTGGAGACATTTCACTGACCCCCGTCCAGTAAGGCCACATGCGAAAGAGTGGGGCCGAGCCTTTAGAACAGCCTTACCAGTGCCCAGTGATTGGAGGCCTCAGACAAACAGTGAAACACTTTAGGAAAGTAAATTAATATCATAGCCCAGGCCTGCCTTAAATAGGTACATGTTTGCAAAGTACCTAGTGCTGTACTCGCAAGTAAGTGAGTGTATGTGAGTGTGAGTGTGTATGTGAATCTGTGTGTGTGTTTGTGTGTGAATGAATGTGTCTGTGTGAAAGTGAGTGTGTATGAATATGTGTGAGTGTGTGTAAGAGAGTGTGTGTGTTTTGTGTGTGTGTGTGTGTGTACAGTCCTCCCCTTAACACACACGGCCAGAGACAATGTCTGCTTTTTTTTTTTTATAAACAGAACCCATATGTCTGCATAAAAGCAGAATACTATTTTGTTAAGGTCTCATCTGAGGATACAAAAACTTCTATCTTAAAAAGAAAGCCATTTCCAAAAATCAAGAATATCTTTTTTTTTTTTTTTTTTTTGAGGCAGAGTTTTGCTCTGTCGTCAGGCTGGAGTTCTACGGGGCAATCTCAGCTCACTGCAACCTTCACCTCCCAGGTCCAAGTGGTTCTCCTGCCTCAGCCTCCCAAATAGCTGGGATTACACATCAGGCTAATTTTTTGTATTTTTAGTAGAGACGGTTTCTACTAAACCTGACTTCAGGTGATCCGCCCGCCTCGGCCTTCCAAAGTGCTAGGACTACAGGCGCAAGCCACCCGGCTCGACCAAGAATTTCTTCTTACTGTGAAATATAACTGGCCTCTCTGAATCCATCTCTCTCTCTTTGCCCTTTCCCCAATAGATTTCCTTTCTCTCTCTCTCTTTTTTTTTTTTTAACAGAGAACACAAGTTTCTAGTTAACAAAGTCTGTGCTCAGTTCCTTCACTGAACATTGCTCTGAGCCAAAACATGTCAGCGAGAGGACACGATGACACAGGCCTGTGGTTGCACCCAGAAACAAACAAGGTGGGGACGGCAGCCCCAGTTCTCCAGAATGACCTCTTTCCTCGGAATCCCACTCCAGGAAGAGAGTCCAGCGGGGGCCCCTGAGCCTGGGGCTGGTCCTTCGCACACACAGCATCAGAGCTGGCCAGGGACAGCCTGGCTTTGTCACGTTGGGAGGCATGGATGAGCATGCAGTGCCCAGGGTGGACGCCACACACACGGTGACACTGAGCTCAGAGGACCAAATCACAGGGAGAGAATGTGCTGATGGTGCTTTCTCCAAGACCCCTCTGACCTGGAACGGCAAACCACCACTGATGCCCAGCTCCTCTGCTAGAATGACCCCGTGGGACTGCAGATGACTTAACAGTTATATTTAGCAAGTCATAGGAGGGATGGGCCAGTTCCAGCCAGCTAGCCAGGCTTCAGAGGCCCTGGATTCCTTTGTCCTTCCCCTCTGCCTTCCCTCCTAGTCCTTCCCACTGACTGGCTCTTAACCCCTTCATGGCTTGAGGACTCCCCTCAAACATGGGCAGAGCAGATAGAACGTAAGGGAGTATCCCGGCCCCCAAACTCCTCACTCGGCTGCCTGAAATTCTGCTTTACAAACTCTTCTTCAGTCCTGAACATTTTCCTTTTCATTATTGTTTCCTAATAAAATTATGCAAGTACCCTTGGGAAGAGGATGACTCAAGCTTTTCTTTGATCAGCTCACAGACTCCGCAGAATGGGCACAGTCAAGGCTTTGGAGGGGATGGGACTGACTTCTGAAGAAAATGGGGAAGATGGTTATGCCCTCAAAACCAGTGAAACAGAGGAAAGTGATGCAAAAGAGCAAAAGGCGCGGAAGAAGACACAGAGGAGTTCTCGCTGGCTGGTGCTGCCAGCCCTGAATGAAATTGAAGGTTAGAATAATGGAAACTCTACACATTGCTTTAATCAAAATCTGTGAGAGGAGGAGTGTAAGTGGGGGCTGGTGCGCATGAATTGCTCTAGCTTTTCATCTTTCATATGAGAAAGATATTAAAAACTGAAAAATTGAGAGAACTGGATATGCTTGTATTTTAAAAATAAGGAGTAAGGCCAGGCATGGTGGCTCATGCCTGTAATCCTAGCACTTTGGGAGGCCAAGGTGGGCAGATCACTTGAGGTCAGGGATTTGAGACCAGCCTGGCCAATATGGAGAAACCGCGTCTCTACTAAAAATATAAAAATTAGCTGGGTGTGGTGACGGGCGCCTGTAATCCCAGCTACTCAGAAAGCTGAGGCACGAGAATTGCTTGAGCCTGGGAGACGGAGGTTGCAGTGAACAGAGATTGTGCCACTGCACTCCAGCCTGGGTAATGGAGTGAGACCCTGTCTCAAAGGAAAAAAAAAAAGACAACGAGTTTGGGGGTGGCTTTTCATGTAGCATTAATGTGGCAATAGCTAACTGACATATTGCTTGACCCCAGGGCTAGGCTCTCCAACACTGCTATATTGTCAACAT
Source organism: Plecturocebus donacophilus (assembly GCA_004027715.1). Taxonomy (NCBI): domain Eukaryota; kingdom Metazoa; phylum Chordata; class Mammalia; order Primates; family Pitheciidae; genus Plecturocebus; species Plecturocebus donacophilus. The sequence goes on along the minus strand of PVKP010041745.1, from coordinate 3,512 downwards.
GAAATTTAAAGGGGAATAAAAGAAAAATAAAAACAAACAAAAAAAGACTTAAAAAAAAAAAGAACAAATAGAAGAAAACAACAAAAACAAGAATTAGAAATGAAAAGGAACACACTAGAAACTCTTGTTTTTCTTTACAATTATAGGATGATTTAGCTTCTAAACTATTTTTTCAAAAAAAAAAAAGTAAAAAGAGGCCAATGCCTCTTATTTCAGATATCTACGCAGGGTTCTCAGCTGGGTTTTTCTAAAGCCTGTGCCATTCAGTGGCCCAGCACTTTCTGAATGGGTTGAACAAGATCCACCACACCCTGGAGAGGACAGTTGGAAGCACTGCCAGGGTTTTTCCCAAGAAGTAGGACTGATAAAGTTGGTCTTTTTTTGTGATGACTCCAGTAGCATTAAGCAGAGAACCAGCTTTGTGAAATGTATTTAAAAAATAAATAAGTAGGACCGAGAAGACAGAATTCTTTGTCCCGGTTTGGCTTGAAAGGGGGCAAACCCGGGTGAATCCACAGGACTCGAAGCCACAGGTTTGTCCGCATGTGGGGTTGCTGGGGAGAACTTGTAGAAGGGCAGTTCCAATGGAAGAATTTGCACATCCTTTACCTCCCAGGGCTTTATAGTTTCCATGCTCGCTGATCTGTTGTGCAGAGAAACCACAAAAGCAGATAGACCTGAGCTTCCTGTAATTCCTGTCCATGTGACTCATTCTTAGGGGGCCCAGCCTGTCATGTGCAGTGGACACTGCTTGGCTGATGCTCAGATGGCGGGGTCCACGCTAGATAGGAGCCCCAGCAAAGACCCAGGCATAGCCCCTTTCTGCAGGTGTCTGGGGAGCTGGGCTCCTAAAGCGCACATCCCCTGGGTAAGCCAGGCTGGACAGTGGAAACCCACTTCCCAGCTTTCCATGTGCAATTTTCTTCTCTATTGCTTCAAAACCTGGAACCCGGATGCTAGCATCCCTAAACTGTAACTCAGACACCACCATCTCACAGTGGCATCGTACCCAACTTGCAGGTGTAATGCCTGGGAGAAAAATGCACTGAAACGCTGTGTATGGGCAGGCTTTGCAAAACATATAAAATGAGAATAAAATGAGATCATGCAAAGAACTTAAAGCCTTTCTCCATAGAGTCAGCACTCATCATTAACATAAATCAACACAATAGCATGCACCTGTAATCCCTACTACTCAGGAGGCTGAGGCCAGGAGTCCCAGACCGGCCTAGGCAACATATTGAGACCATGTCTCTAAATAAATAAACAAATAGCAGGGTGTGACGGCATGTGCCTGAAAAAAATAAAGAATATTAGTCATAACTATGATAATAATTATTACCTACTTTGATCAGGAAGTGTGCTAGGAATTGAGATAAATTTATATATATTCTCTTACTAAAGTACAAACTTTTTTTTTTTTTTTGAGACAGAGTCTCGCTCTGTCACCCAGGCTGGAGTACAGTGGCATGATTTTGGCTCACTGCAACCTCTGCCTCCCAGGTTCAAGTGATTCTCCTGGCTTAGTAGAGTACAGGCACATGCCACCATGTCTGAGTAGCTGCGACTACAGGCACATGCCACTATGCCTGGCTAATTTTTTTAATTTTTAATAGAGACGAGTTTTCACCATATTAGCCAGGATGGTCTCAATCTCCTGACCTCATGATCCACCTGCCTCAGACCCCCAAAGTGTTGGGATTACAGGTGTGAGCCCCCATACCTGGCCAACTTTTTATTTTTTAACTAAAAATGAGTTTATTAAACCCATTGTTGGATGATAAATCTCTGAATTCCAGCTTTGTAATAGTATACATAAAACAAGTCAATCCTACTCAGCAGGTTTTAAAGGAGACTTGCATTCTTTTTTTTTTTTTCTTTTGAGATAATATTTGGCTCTGTCATCCAGGCCGGAGTGCTGTGGTATGATCATAGCTTACTGAAACCTCAAACCCCTGGGCTCAAGCAATCCTCCCACCTTGGCCTCCCAAAGTGCTGGGATTAAGAGCATGAGCCACCATACCCAGCCAACTTGCTAACAACTTTCTACAACTCTCTCAGTCTTTGCCCTACAGCTAATTAGATGTGATCGTTGCCAGTACTTTAAGACAATATAATATTGTACTGAGGGAATTTATCGCACTTTTTATAATCATTCCCCCAAGTGCTGGATATTTAGGTGGTTTCTTACTTTTCACACTATTAGGATACTGAATAAGCATTTTTGTTCAAAAGCTCTTTTTCTATCTGTAAAATCATTTCCTTTTTTTAGAGTCACAATCAGGGAAATGTTAAAGGGGAGTGAAGATTTTTTAAAGGCTCTTGAATTTCCTCTCTTAAGAACTGTATTAATTTATATTCTCAGTGGGAGAATTTGAAAGTTCCCATTTTATTGAACTCTTGCTAGCATCAAATATTTTCATTGAAAAAATAATTTTAGGCCAGGTGTAGTGGCTCACGTCTGTAATCCCAGCACTTTGGGAGACTGAGGTAGGCAGACCATTTGAAGTCAGAGTTTGAGACCAGCCTGGCCAATGTGGCGAAACGCTGTCTCTACTAAAAATACAAAAATTAGCCATATGTGGTGATGCATGCCTGTAATCCCAGCTACTCAGGAGGCTGAGGCAGGAGAATTGCTTGAACTCAGGAGGCGAAGGTTGCAGTGAGCTGAGATCACACCACAGCACCCCAGCCTGGGCAACAGAGTGAAATCCTGACTCAGACAAACAAACAAAAAATAATTTTAATTACTTAGAATACTTATATGGTATTTTCTTTTACCGTGTACTTTCTGGATTACTAGTGAAATTGAACATTTTCTTACTTGCCTGCTAATTAGTAGGATGTCTGTGTTTACAATTTTTTTTCTGTTCATATCCTTAAGGCAATTATGCATATTTAGGACCAAATGTGATAAATATAAATACTGATTATCCTGATCCAAAAAAAAAAATCACATCTTTAATTACTTGGAGTTTTTGCAATTTCTTTTTTTTTGAGACGGAGTCTCACTGTCGCCAGGCTGGAGTGCGATCTCAGCTCACTACAACCTCCACCTCCTGGGTTCACGTGATTCTCCTGCCTCAGCCTCCCAAGTAGCCGGGACTACAGGCACGTGCCACCACACCCAGCTAATTTTTGTATTTTTAGTAGAGATGGAGTTTTACCATGTTGGCCAGGCTGATCTCAAACTCCTGACCTCAGGTGATCTGCCCACTTTGGCCTCCCAAAGTGCTGGGATTACAGGTGCGAGCCACCGAGCCCAGCCAGTTTTCGCATTTTTTTTTTAAAACTCCTGGGAGAAAGTGGTAAATTGTAAACTAAAATCTAACGACATGAATGAAGCTCATGGACATGATGTGGAGGCAAAGAAGTCAGACACAGAAGAGCACATGCCATAGGGTTTTGTTCAGAGGAACTCCAAGGACAGCAAAACAAATGTCGCTAATAGAGCTCCAGGCAGTAGCTCTTGAATGAGAGCATTGATTGGGGGCAGGGCAAAAGGAAGCAGT
>PVKP010041744.1:7803-18641 GCA_004027715.1 Plecturocebus donacophilus | reverse complement strand
CTGCAAGTGTTTAACAGCATGCAGGGACAAGACATCTCGTGACTGTGATGCTACCTGTGGAAAACAGCTTTCCAAAACTTCACTTTCCTGCCTGTAACTTTAGTTCATTTATCTCTACATCTGAAATGAAGAAGAGATGGCAAGAAATGTTGGTGTTGGATAGGACATCAAGCATTCTGGAGAGGATGATATAAGTCTGTGTAAGTCTTTTTTAAGTGGCGAAATTCAATGCAAATGGGAATTCATGTTGACACCAGCTTGACTGTCAGAGATGGTGCATAGGTTTTCAGCTGCTAGCCAGGTGCAGGGTTTCAAAAGGATAAGGGTAATCAGATTGCTGGAGAACAGAGACTACTAGAAAAGCAGGTCGGCTGAAATAATTTAGCATGGGTACTTTTTACTAAAAATTGATCAGACAGAATCCTTTTAGAGACAAATATTGAAATATTTACAGGTGAAGTGATGTGCTGGGATTTGTTTCCCCAGGGGGCAAGTGGTTGAGGGTACTGATAAAAGTGGCCATCTCACTTGGTATATGTCTGGAATTTTTCAAAGTAAAGTTTTAAAAATAATCAGATAAATAAAACCACTTATTCTATCATCAAGCAAACGTCAAGATGTGACCCTTGCTGTGACCCCACCCACCCACCTGCCAAACTAACCTCACTGGCATTCCCTAATCCCTCTGATGCAGTGCTTCCTCTGTGCCCTAGGAACGCTGTTGACCCAGGAGGAGGCATCTTGGCTGATGTCGTTTCCCTTACTTTGAAGGTGTCCTTGTTGGTGTACCCTTGTCTGCTGTCCTTATCCTCTTCTAGCTCCTGCGCCTGCCCTGAGCTTCAGGACTCCTGTATGACCTGGTTCTTGACCCATAGCCTTCACCTGGTGTCCCACACCTGCTTGGCCAGATGCATTGCAAAGGACTCAGTGCCTGTGTGCTTCTGGTCTTCTGACTTCTCCTTTGAATATGGAACTTGGTATTTAAACGACTCTCAGGTCCAACTCTATTTCATGCTTGGTGCATCATTCCCATCCTCCCCTCACCATGATTTTTTTTTGAGACAGAGTCTCGCTCCGTCACCAGGCGCCAGGCTGGAGTGCAGTGGCAGGATCTTGGTTCACTGCAACCTCCGCCTCCCGGGTTCAAGCAATTCTCCTGCCTCAGCCTCCCAAGTAGCTGGGACTACAGGCTCTTGCAACCATGCCAAGCTAATTTTTATATTTTTAATAGAGACAGGGTTTCACCATGTTAGCCAGGATGGTCTAGATCTCTTGACTTCGTGATCCGCCCACCTCAGCCTCCCAAAGTGCTGGGATTACAGGCGTGAGCCATCGCCCCTGGCCCGGTCTCCATGATTAATTGGGGCTCACAGTTCGCAGTGACTCTGAAAAAAGAAACAATTGTACATTTTCAACTCACAAGAATAACATGCATTTCATTTCTTTGTAGTTTTATTCTGGAATTTTAAATTTACTATTTCTTTTGCTTTGAATGTATCAATTTCCAGGCATATTAATGAACTCATTATAGAAAACCTCTGAAGCATTTTATTTTATTTCACCTTTAAAATTTGTATATTGTTTCCTTTTGTTTGCATTTTTATTATTGTAGGTAATCTAGACTTTGACATTATAATACATAGTATCTATTAGTTTCTTATTGTTGCTGTTAAAAATTACCACAGACATAGTGGCTTAAAGTAATACACATTTGTCATCTTACAGTCTTACAGTTCTGGAGGCCGGAAGTCTAGAATGGGTCTCTCTGAGCTAAAGCCAAGGTGTGGGCAGGGCTGAGCTCACTCTGGAGGCTCAGGGTAGAATCTGTCTCCTTGCCTTCTTCTGGAGGCCACAGCATCTTTTGGCGGTGATCTCTTCCTCCATCTCCAAAATCATCAGTGCAGCATCTTCCAGTTTCCCTCTGACTCTGACCTGTTTCATCTGCCCACCTTTCACTTTAAAAGACCCTTGAGATTCCACTGGGCCCGCTTACATAGTCCAGGATAATCTCCTATTTTACAGTCAGCTGATTAGCAACCCTAATTCCATCTGTGACCTTAATGCCCCCTTGCCATGCAACATATAAACAGGTTCCAGGGATTTGCATGTGGACATTTCTGGAGGCCATTATTCTGCCTGGCACACGCCATATTAGAGACTGAATGTCACCTTTAAGGATATCCAGGATGAAATATACCCCAAGCATGGAGTGGTTGGTTTAATAAGAACCATACAAGTGGCTGGATGCTGTTCAGGGAAATTTATCTAACCAACTGGCACCTGAACCACTCATGCTCCTAGTGCTATCAGTTCACAGCTTAGCTTTTTCACAGGCTTCAGATTTCTGGCTACCCAGGAAGTGCTCCTGCTGATCTCGGGTGGGCTCCTAATCCTTGTGATGCTGCCTCTCGGGTAACAGACTCAATGTTAAACACTTAGAAGTCACTGCTGTTGACACGGCACAACCCTGACCTTGTTCTCCACTCAGCCTCAGGGTACCAGCTGTGCCACACGAGACCATGTGACTAAGGGACATGGCCTCAGCATCCAACACAAACACTGCCACTGGCATTGTGCCAGATCCAGTAGACGCACAGCAGAGACAAGAATTCTAATGCTGGAAGAGAATTTAGAAATTATCTATTTTTTTTGCAGTTTATCTTACAGATGAAGAAAATGAGGCTTTGGGATGCTAAGTAACTTTAAAAAGACATATAGGTAGTGTCAGAGGCCAGACTGGAAGCAGATTTTTTGCTTTTGAGATAGGGTCTGGCTCTGTTGCTCAGGCTGGAGTGCAGTGGTACCATCTTGGTTTAAGTGATGCTGCCACTTCAGCCTCCTGAGTAGCTGGGACTACAGGTGCACATCACCAAGCCTGGCTTTTTCTTTTTCTTTTTGTAGAGATGGGGGTTTTACCAAGTTGGCCAGGCCGGTCTCAAACTCCTGACCTCAAGTGATTCGCCCGCCTCAACCTCCCAAAGAGCTGGGATTACAGGTGTGAGCCACTGTGCCCGGCCCAGAAGATCTTTGGCGGACCAAATGTAACCTACCCTGCTTTCTTCCCAAATCATCACTGGTAACATCTATAATTTTTTTTGTAACAGTAGTTTTTTGTTTTTTCCCGAGACAGAGTCTGGCTCTATCGCCCAGGCTGGAGTGCAGTGGTGCAATCTTGGCTCACTGCAACGTCTGTACCCTCCTCAGCCCAGGTTTAAGCAATTCTCCTGCCTCCACCTCCAGAGAAGCTGGGATTACAGGTGTCCACCACCACACCCAACTGATTTTTGAACTTTTAGTAGAGATGGTGTTTCACCATGTTGGCCAGGCTGGTCTCAAACTCCTGACCTCATGATCCACTAGCATCGGCCTCCCAAAAGTGCTAGGATTACAGGCGTGAGCCACTGTGCCTGGCCAACAGTAGTTGTTTTTAACAAGGTCAATGTCACTTACGTGTGGCAAGGCTACAGCCCCATAATAATAAAGAATGAAAGTTCTTTTTTCCAAAAGTATAAGCAAGATAAGATGTGGTAAAATAAAGTAACACAATGAAGATAATGGTTAAGGGTGCTTTCAAAATAAATTACTGTCCTGTGCTCAGCGAAGCTCAGGTGGTGCCATGTCCTCCAAATCGCTCCCAGATGTGGTAGTGGCGGCAAAAGGGTGTATCCTCCCCACTAGGTCCCAGGATGAGGTGGGAAACTCACTGCTCCCAGCCTACCAGTCCCAGAACCCAATGACATGCAGCCCCCTTGCTTGAGGGAAGAACTGTACAAGCACTTTCCCCGAGCCCTTGTTCTTCCAAAATCTCAACAAAAGGGGAAAAAAATGATGTGCTTCCTTCGTGACATTTTTGAAGAAACAACTCATTTTCTTAAATCCTGTATTTAATTAAGAGGCATTCTCCCTATTGGGGAATGACAGTTTGACTCAGCAACATTTTGTCAATTGGTTCTCCCATGATCAGACATCTGTGTACGCTGCACATTGTATAAAGAGAAATGTTTCCTGAATAAAGGACATTCAGATGATTTATGCATTTTAATTCATAAAAATGATGCCTGGCTGAACAATGATTCATTTTCTGTATTAAATAATACAAAAATTAGTTCTGACAAATGGGTGTCAGACAAAGAAATTATGTGGGCTGTTTAATTCAGTTTTACAGCATTTGACCTTGATATTCTAATTCATTGCCACATAAAATCAGCTTTCATGGGAGGTACTGATTTATTACTATTATTTTTCTTCCTATTTCCTTTTTCTCCTTTCTTTCTTCATAGGAGTCCTGGAACAATACTAGAGAGTTATTTTTAAAACATAGCTCTTTATGTGTGTCTGATCAACAGCAAAGTAATTCAGAATTTTAAATAAAGTAAATTTGAGGTCCTTATAAACCTCACCATGGAAACCAGAGAGTGAATTGTTGCCATGGAGACATTTGTAAGTCCAGTATGCCTGGAGTTATTATTACCATATACAGTTGGCCCTTTGTATCTGTGGGTTCTACATCTGTGAATTCAACCGACCATAGATTTAAAATATTTAAGAAAAAAACTTCTAAAAATTTCCAAAAAGCAAAACTTGAATTTGTCACACCAAATATTATGTTAACTCCATGAAAATGAAGCGATGTCTAGGCATTATATTATGTATTATAAGTAATCTAGAGATGACTTAAAGTGTACAGGTTATAAAGTGTACATAGGTTATATGCAAATGCTACAGCATTTTATATCAGGGACTTGAGCATCCTCAGATTTTGGGTTACCTGCTGGAATCAATCCCCCAAGGAAACTGAGGAACAATTGTATTCAGATACTAGCATTAATCAGGTATGGTATGTAAAGCATTATAAGTTCCTCACGGAAAGCATGGTAATGAATGAAATTAATATGAAACCCTTCAAAGCACCAACGTCTCCTCATCCTTGCTACAGAAGGAGAAGAACCCCACAGTTTCCAGGCTTCATCCCCAGATCTCTGATTCAGTTTGGAGTGTAGGCAGGTCTCTCTCTATATTTTATATATATATAATATATATTATATATATATTTCTTTTCTTTCTCTCTCCTTTCTTCTCTCTCTTTCTTTCTTTCTTCACAGTCTTGCTCTTGTCACCCAGGCAGGAGTGCAGTGGTGTGATCTCAGCTCAACCTCTGCCTCCTGGGTTCAAGAAATTCTCCTGCCTCAGCCTCTTGAGTAGCTGGGACCACAGGCGCACACTGCCACGCCTGGCTAATTTTTGTGTTTTATTTTAAATGAGGTTTCACCATGTTGCCCAGGCTGGTCTCCTCAAACTCCTGAGCTCAGGCAGTCCACCAACCTCAGCCTCTCAAAGCACTAGGTTTACAGGTGTGAACCACCACACCTGGCCTTTAGCCATCACTTTTAAAGGGTCTTTTATAATTTATAGTCCCTTAGATATTTCAAACAATATAATTATGATATACTTATTTCATTTTAAGTACCTCAAAAGTCAATAAAATAAAGTTGAGTTCTTTATTTTTTATTTTTTGAGATGGAGTCCTGCTCTGTTGCCCAGTCTGGAGTACAGTGGCAGGATCTCGGCTCACTGCAACCTCCACCTCCCAGGTTCAAGTAATTCTCCTGCCTCAGCCTCCTGAGTAGCTGGGATTACAGGTGTGCACCACTACACCTGGCTAAGTTTTTTTTTTTTTTTTTTTTTTTTTTTTTTTTTTTTTTTAGTAGAGACAGATTTTCACCATGTTAGCCAGGCTAGTCTCAAACTCCTGACCTCAAATGATTCTCCCACCTCAGCCTCCCAAAGCATTGGGATTACAGGCATGAGCCACCATGTCCAGCCTCCAGTTCTTAGTAGCTAAAAAAGCTTATATAATTCTTAGCCAGGAGTGGTGACTCATATCTGTAATCCCAGTGCTTTGGGAGGCTGAGGTGGGAGAATCATTTGAGGTCTGGAGTTTGAGACTAGCCTGGGCAACATTGCGAGATTCTGTCTCTACAAAAATTTAAAAATTAGCGGGGCATAGTGACAAGCACATATAGTCCCAGTTACTCAGGAGACTGAGGAGAGAGGATTACTTGATCCCAGTTATTGGAAGCTTCAGTGAGCTATGATTGTGCCACTGCACTCCAGTCTGGCTGAAAGAACCAGAACATGTCTCAAAAAACAAAACAAAACAAACAAACAAAAAAACAAAAAGAGAGAAACAAAAACAAAAAATTATATTTATCCCCAGTATTCTAATAGTATAAGAACATAGTGAGATTTTAACTAAATAATCATAAATAAATTTACACATTTTAAATTTGAATTACTATACCAACTGCTCTCACTCTAAGCAATTCTTAAAAACTTTACAATTATATACAATTCAAATTCAGATTCTGTAGCACAAAAATACAGTTATTAAACTTTACAGATTTAGATTTTTTTTTTTTTTTTTTTTTAGTAGAGAGAAGGTCTCAAAACATTTTTATGCTTAATTCTTAAGTCTTCCAAGGGAGGAAATTTTCTTTCCCTATCAGTGACAGATTTTGAAAATGACACTGATGGGTGGGACATGCTGACCACTGTTTTTAGTTGCTCTATATACATATCTCGAGTTTTTACCAAGTGCTCTTAGATGGTAGTCCTGGTTTGGCCAATAGAGAAACTCTGTTGCTGAGGATGGCACTATGGAGACTTAGAGTCCAGGGTCTGGATAATTTCAGGGCTGTATATCTTAAACCACTTGATCTAGGAATTAGAAGGTAGTAGATGGGGTTATAATTTTTCAAAACTATATGTATTTTATCTTCAGAAAATAATTTTAGATATATAGACATAGTCTTGTAATTGCAAGCCAGAGCTCTCTTACGTGGTCTTCCATCTGAATCCATGCCTGGGAGCTAAGACTGGGAGAATCATGGTAAAGGAGACAAAGGAGGCAGACAATGGGGTGCCCATTTGGTAAATAGACTTTCTAAGAGGAGAGGATAACCATAAAAAACTTCTTTAGAGGACTGATAGACAGCCTATCCCAAATAACCAGCATCTGAGAAGTAGTCCCCTACTTAGGTTTGGTGAAAGACGATTTTAAATTTATGAATGGTCTGCATTAGTTAGAGTAAAGGCTAAGCTGTTATAACAAAGAGGCCCAAATATAGACAGCTTTATTTCACTCTCACTTGACAGCCCTGTTGTGAACCAGTCAGATTGATAGGGGGCTCTGCTCCCGACATGGCCATCTGGTGACCCAGGTTTCTCCAAATCCTTGCTCTGCCATCCCTCAGGGCTTCTTAGCCTGGGGTTCTCAGACCCTCAAATGGTTCCTGGATAGAATTCAGAGGCTCCATGTACTTGAACGAAAAAATTACATATCTATTTTGTATTCAGGATTTCCTTCAGTTATAAACATAGACAACAAACCATAGTAGTAATGTAACAATACTTACAAATTTATCACCAATAGAAATAACAGATATTTTAACATCAAATTATACTTATCTTGAAATATCATTGGTAGTCACCATGACTTTGAAATTCCAGTAATTATTAGACCTATTGCAACTTCTTGTTGTTTGATACATAGCTAAAGCACATATATTCCACCATCACAAATTTGTTTTTTATGTTTTTAAATATTTTTAAATGTTTTTCTTTTTTGTAATTTTACTTTAGGTTCTGGGGTACATGTGCAGGTCATGCAGGGTTGTTGCATAGGTGCATGCTATATGCAGCATTTCTCCCCATGTTATCCCTCCCCACCCTTCCCACCCCCCACTGTCCCTCCCCTAGCCCCCCCACAACTGCCCCCAGTGTGTGATGCTCCCCTCCCTGAGTCCACGTGTTCTCGTTGTTCAACACCCATCTATGAGTGAGAACATGCAGTGTTTGGTTTTCTGCTGTTGTGTCAGTTTGCTGAGAATAATGGTTTCCAGATTCATCCAAGTCCCTACAAAGGACATAAACTCATCTTTTTTTATAGCTTCATAGTATTCCATGGTGTATATGTGCCACATTTTCTTTGTCCAGTCTATCATCAATGGGCATTTGGGTTTGTTTCAGGTCTTTGCTATTGTAAACAGGGCTGCGATGAACATACGTGTGCATGTGTCTTTATAGTAGAATAATTTATAGTTCTTTGGGTATATACCCAGTAATAGGATTGCTGGGTCAAATGGAATTTCTATTTCTAGGTCCTTGAGAAATCGCCACACTGTCTTCCACAGTGGTTGAACTAATTTACACTCCCACCAACTGTGTAAGAGTGTTCCTATTTCTCCCCACCCTCTCCAGCATCTGTTGTCTCCAGATTTTTAAATGATCACCATTCTAACTGGTGTGAGATGGTATCTCAATGTGATTTTGATTTGCATTTCTCTAATGACCAGTAATGATGTGCATTTTTTCATATGTTTGTTGGCCTCATATATGTCTTCTTTTGAAACGTGTCTGTTCATATCCTTCACCCACTTTTTAATGGGGTTGTTTGTTTTTTTCTTGTATATCGATTTTAGTTCTTTGTATATTCTGGATATTAGCCCTTTATCAGATGGGTAGACTGCAAAACTTTTTTCGCATTCTGTTGGTTGCCAGTTTGCTCTAATGCTGGTTTCTTTTGCTGTACAGAAGCTCCGAGATTTAATTAGATCTCATTTGTCTATCTTGGCTTTTGTTGCCATTGCTTTTGGTGTTTCAGTCATGAAGTCCTTGTCTATCCCTATGTCCTGGATGGTTTTGCCTTTTTCTTCTAGTGTTTTTATGGTGTTACGTTTTGTGTTTAAATATTTAATCCATCTAGAGTTAATTTTGGTGTAAGGTGACAGGAAGGGGTCCAGTTTCTGCTTTCTGCATATTGTTAGCCAGTTTTCCCAACACCATTTATTAAACATGGAATTCTTTCCCCATTGCTTATTTTTTTCAGGTTTGTCAAAGATCAGATGGTTGTAGATGTATGGTGTTGCTTCTCAGGTCTCTGTTCTGTTCCATTGGTCTATGTCTCTGTTTTGGTACCTGTACCATGCTGTTTTGATTACTGTAGCCTTGTAGTACAGCTTGAAGTCTAGCAGTGTGATGCCTCTGGCTTTGTTCTTTTTGCTTAGGATTATCTTGGCTATGCGGGCTCTCTTGTGATTCCATATGAAGTTTAAAGTGTTTTTTTTTCCAGTTCTGTGAAGAAGGTCGTTGGTAGCTTGATGGGGATAGCGTTGAATCTATAAATTACTTTGGGCAGTATGGCCATTTTCATGATATTGATTCTTCCTAACCATGAGCATGGAATGTTTTTCTATCTGTTTGTGTCCTCTCTGATTTTGTTGAGCAGTGGTTTGTAGTTCTCCTTGAAGAGGTCCTTTACATCCTTTGTTAGTTGTATTCCTAGGCATTTTATTCTCTTTGTAGCAATTGTGAATGGGAGTTTGCTCATGATTTGGTTCTCTGTTTTTCTGTTATTGGTATATAGGAATGCTTATGATTTCTGCACATTGATTTTGTATCCTGTTTTTCCTGTTTTTTTGAAAAAAAGAGAAAGAAAAGAAGAAAGAAAGAGTGAAAGAAAGAAAAAAAAAGAATGAAAGAGAGAAAGAAAGAGGAAGAGAAAGAGGGATTCTTGTTTTATTGCCCAGGCTAGAATGCAATCTAATAATGGGTATTAAAAACATCTTTTATGCCAATAATTGTGCTTAACAATGGAGACAGGAAGGAATAGGGGATGAAAATAACAAACAAGCAGCCAACCAATATTTTATTTAAACCTGTGAAATGCTATGCAATTGCTGGGGAGTGATTTACTTCCAATTATGTGGTTACTTTTAAAATAGGTGTAATGTGATACTAAGAAAAATGTATGTTTTGTGGATTTGGGGTGGAGAGTTCTGTAAATATTTGTTAAGTTTACTTGTTTCAGGTCTGAGTTGAAGTCCTGGATATCCTTGTTAATTTTCTATCTCATTGATCTGTCTAATATTGACAGTGTAATGTTCAAGTCTCCCACTATTATTGTGTGGGAGTCTAAGTCTCTTTGTAAGTCATTAAGAACTTGCCCTATGTATCTGGGTGCTCCTGTATTTGCTGCGTATATATTTAGGATCATTAGCTCTTCTTGTTGCATTGATCTTTTCACCACCATGTAATGTCCCTCTTTGTTTCTTATGGTCTTTGCTGTTTTAAAATCTGTTTTATCAGAGATGGAAATTGCAGCTTCTGTTTTTTTTTTTCTTTCCATTTGGTTGGTAAGTCTTCCTCCATCCCTCTGTTTTGAGTCTTTGTGTATCCTTGCATGTGAGATGGTTCTAGATACAGCATACCAATGGGTTCTAGCTTTTTATCCAATTTGCCTGTCTGTGTCTTTTGATTGGGGCATTTAGTCCATTTAATTTTAGGATTAATATTGATATATGTGAGTTTGATACTGCCACTTAATGCTAGCTGGCTGTTTCGCCCATTAGTTGCTGTAGATTCTTCATTATGGTGATGCTCTTTACCTTTTGGTGTGATTTTGGAATGGCTGATACTGGTTGTTCCTTTCTATGTGTAGTGCTTCTTTCAGAAGCTCTTGTAAAGCAGGCCTGGTGATGATGAAATCTCTGAGTACTTGCTTGTTCACAAAAAAATTTATTTTTCCTTCACTTATGAAGCTTAGTTTGGCTGGATATGAAATTCCAGGCTGAAAGTTCTATTCTTTAAGGATGTTGAATGTTGGCCCCCACTCTCTTCTGGCTTGTAGGGTTTCTGCTGAGAGATCTGCTGTGAGTCTGATGGGCTTCCCTTTGTGGGTAACCCGACCCTTCTCTCTGGCTGCCCTTAGCATTTTCTCCTTCATTTCAACCCTGGTGAATCTGACAATTATGTGCCTTGGGGTTGCTCTTCTTGAGGAA
>PVKP010041743.1:0-18545 GCA_004027715.1 Plecturocebus donacophilus | reverse complement strand
GTTCTCCTTGTGGGGATTGGACCAGCCGAACCCGACTAAAAGGGCATCCAGTCCCGTACAATCCGCACCAAGAAGTGCTGCCCCGGCCAAAAGAGTCGCGCTGGCGACCCGTGTGACTCCTTCGCCGGGAATCTCCCAGTCTGTGGGCATCAAAAATTCATCTGCAATTGCAGCATCCACTCGCTCTCTGCGCTTTCACTGGGAGCTACTATCCTGAGCTGCTGCTACGCGGCCATCTTGGATCTCTCTCCAAGTTTTTTTGATTCTTAGTTTTCCTTTGGCGGACATCCCTTCCCCACAGAGCCGGACCTTCCTGGGTTCGCTGTGCTTGCTGTGAAACTCTCAGTCTTTGGCGCTTCCAATTGCTGTTTTCCTCGTGGGGATGGGACCAGCTGAGCCTGACCGTCCCGTATACTCCGCACCGGGAAGTGCTGCGCTGGGGCGCCAGCAAAACAGCCGCACTGGCCAAAAGAGTCACACTGACGACCCATGTGTCTCCTCTGCCGGGAATCTCCCGGTCTGTGGGCAACAAAAATTCGTCGGAAAGTGCGGCGTCCACTTGTTCTCTGCGCTTTCACTGGGAGCTACATCCCTGAGCTGTTGCTAATCGGCCATCTTGGATCTCTCCCCCTAGAAAATACTTTCTAAAAATTCAAAACTGAATTATAAAAAAACTCTCAGAAAAATGAAAATAGAGAAAAATTTCCACTTGATAAAGACCATCTACAGAAACCCCACAGCTAACAATATGCTTAATAGTGAAAGACTATATATTTTGTTTGTTTGTTTTTTCTAATTGTCCAGGCTGGAGTGCAGTGGCTCAATCTTGGCTCACTGCAACCTCTGCCTCCTGAGTTCAAGCGATTCTCCTACTCAGCCTCCCAAGTAGCTGGGATTACAGAGGCCCACCACCATGCCTGGCTAATTTTTGTATTTTAGTAGAGACGGGGTTTCACCAAGTTGGCCAGTTTGAACTTGAACTCCTGACCTCAGGTGATCCACCCACCTTGGCCTCCCAAAGTGTTGGGATTACAGGTGTGAGCCACCATTTCCAGCCTGAATGTTTTCTTTCCAAGATCAAGAGCAAGGCAAGAACGTCCCATCTCTCAATTCCCATTTAACACAGTAGTGGAAGTTGTATTCAATGCAATAAGGCAAGAAAATAAAATGAAAAACATACAGAGTAGAGGTGAAGAAATAAAACTGTTCCTGTTTGTAAACAATATGATGATCTATGTAGAAAATCCCCCCCAAATCCACAAAACTCCTAAACTAATCATATTAACAAACTAATTAGCTAATAAGCAAGCTTAGCAAGGTTACAGGATAGAAGACAAACCACAGTACAAAAATCAAGTGTATTTATATATTCTAGGCATGAAAATACGGACACCACCAGTTAAAATATAATACAGTTATAATCACTAACAAACAGGAAACACTTTAGTCTAAATACAACAAAATGTGTAGAATTTGCATGCTAAAAACTACATACTGCTAATAAAAGAAATCAAAGAAGACCTAAATAAATGAGATATACCATGTTTGTCAATTGGAAGAGCTAAAATAATTAAAACGTCAATTCTCCCCACATTGATATACAGTTTGTAGTAGATTGAGTAAAATCTGTGAATATATTCAGGTCATAATCCGTGAAACCTCTGAGTGCGATCTTATATAATGGAGCTAGGCTGCTCACGGTGGCTCATGCCTGTAATCCCAGCACTTTGGGAGGCTGAGGTGGGCAGATCACTTGAGGTTAGGAGTTTGAGACTAGCCTGGCCAATATGGTGAAACCTTGTCTCTATTAAAAATACAAAAATGTAGCCGGGCATGGTGGTGCATGCCTGTAATCCAGCTACTTAGGAGGCTGAGGCAGGAGAATCACCTGAACCCTGGAGGCAGAGGTTGTAGTGAGCCAAGACTGCACCATTGCACTCCAGAGTGGGCTACATGAGGGAAGCTCTGTCTCAGAAATAAAAAAAAAAAATAAAAAAAATAAGAACCGTGCAGTTGTGATTAAGCTAAGGATTTTGAGATTGGGAGACTATGGTAGATTATTTTGGGCATCTAAAATGTAATCAAAAGTATCCTTATAAGAGGGAACCAGAGGGATATTTGACAAAGAAGTGCAAGCAGGAGATGTGGAAATGAAAGCAAAAGGTTGGAGCAATGTGCTTTGAAGATAGAGCAAGGAGTCCTAAGCCAAGCCATGCAGACGGTCATTAGAAGCCAGAAGAGGTAAGAAAACAGATTCTCCCCTCAGAGCTTCCAAAAGAAACCAGCCCTGTTCATACTTTGACTTCAGCCCAGTAAGTCTGAAGACTTCTCACCACCAGAACTATAAGAGAATAAGCTCATGTTGTTTTAAGCAACTAAGTCTGTGAGATTTTGTTAAAGCAGTAATAGGAAACAAGTAAACAGGTTTAATGAGATTCCTACCAAAATGTCAAAAAGATTTTTTGTAGCTGTAGATAAGCTTATTGTAAATTCATATGAAAAAGCAGAAAAATGAGAATAGTCAAAAACATTTTTAAAAAGAAATTGAAAGAAATTAGTTTACCCAATTTCAAGATTCCTTAATAGCTAAGACTGTGTGTCATTGGGGGAGGGATAGGCACATAGATCAATGAAACAGAATAGAGAACACAGAAATTGATGCACACAAATATGCCCAATTGACTTTTGACAAAGGTACAAAAGCAATTCAATGGGAGAAGGATAGTCTTTTCAACAAATAGAAGACAAGTAAACATATAATAGGCAAAAAAAAAAAAAAAACACAAAAAACAAAAACCCTTAAGCTAACCCTTATTTAATTTATGTAAAAATTAGTCACAATGGATCATGGTCTTAAATTAAAACTAATAAGATATTTTTAGAAAAAAAATAAGAGAAAATCTTTGAGAACTAGGGCTAGGAAAAGAGTTAGTAGACTTGACACCAAAAACGTGATTCATAAAAGAAAACAGTGATAAATTTGATTTCATCAAAACTAAAAGCTTTTGCTATATGACAGTCTTAAGTGAATGAAAAGACAAGCTATAGACCAGGAAAAAAATATTTGAAAACCGCATATCTGACAGGGGACTAGTATCTATTAAACAAATATAGCAAGATTGCTGATAAAAAAAAAAAACACAACAGTATGAAAAGATTCTCCTCTGCAACAAGAAACTGGGAACTGAAAATAAGGAAACGATGCCACTTAATAGCACCAAAAACTGAAATACTTAGGTATAAATCTAACAAAATATGTACATGATCTCTATGTATGAGACAAGAAGTAATGGTGAAAGAAATCAAAGAAGATCTAATAAATAGAGAAATATTCCATATTCATGGATTGGAAAACTCAATATTGATGAGACATAAATTCTTCACAACTTGATCTGTAGATTAAATGCAATCCCATTGAAAATCTCAGTGAGCTATTCTGTTGATATTGGCAAACTGCTTCTAAAATTCATATGGAAAAACAGAAGATCTAGAATTGTCAATGCAAAACAAAAGAAGATCAAAGTTGGAAGACTCAGCATTCCAATTTCAAGACTCAGTATAAAACTATAGTAATCAAAGCAGCATGATACTAGCCAAAGAATAAACATGTATATCAATGGCACAGAATAGAGAACCCAGAAACACAGCTATCCAGATACTGTGATATGGTTTGGTTCTGTGTCCCCACCCAAATCTCACCTTGAATTGTTATAATCCCCATGTGTCAAGGGTGGAGCTAGTTGGAGCTAATTGAATCATGGGGGTTGTTTCTCCCATGCTGTTCTCATGAAAGTGAGTGAGTTCTCATGAGATCTGATAGTTTTATAAGTGTCTGGCATTTCCCTGGCTGGCACTCATTTGTCTTGCCTGCTACCATGTAAGATGTGCCTTTGCTCCTCCTTTGCCTTCCACCATGATTATGAGGCCTCCCTGGCCATGTGGAACTAAGTTCATTAAACCTCTTTTTCTTTATAAACTACCCAGTCTCAGTTATATCCTTATTAGCAGTGTGAAAGTGGACTAATATATATAGTAACCTGGTTTTTAAAACAACCCAAAAAATATCAAGGGGCTAAGTCAATTCACTGGTGAAAGAATAGTCTCTAACAAATTATGCTGGAACACTTGTATGTACATATGCAAAACAAACAAAGAATAAAAATAAACTTCACGGTCAGGTATGGTGGCTCATGCCTGATATCCCAGCACTTTGGGAAGCTGAGGTGGGCAGATCACAAGATCAGGAGATCAAGACCACGCTGGCCAACATGGTGAAACCTCGTCTTTATTAATACAGAAAAAATTAGCTGGGCGTGGTGGCGTGTGCCTGTAGTCCCAGCTACTCAGGAGGCTGAGGCAGAGGAATCGCTTGAATCCAGGAGGCAGAGGTTGCCATGAGCCGAGATTGTGCCACTGTACTCCAGCCTGGCAATAGAGCGAGACTCCGGCTAAAAAACAAAAAAGACTTTACACCTTATACAAAAATTAATTCAAAATGAATCATAAACCTAAATGAAAAACTGTAAAATTATAAAACTTATAAAAGAAAATCTAGAAGAAAATCTGTGTGACCTTGGATTGGTGATGAGTTTTCAGAAAAAAATCAAAACAATATGGAAAGCATGATTCATGAAAGAAAAAAATAGATAAGTTGAACTTTATTAAAATTATTATTTTTTCTTCAAAAGACACTCTTCAGAGGATGAAAAGATAAGCCACTGTCTGGGAGAAAAAAACATGTCAAATATATATCTGATAAAGGACTTTTAACCAAAATATAAAGAACTATTAAAACTCAAAAATATAAACAACTCAATATAAAAATAGGAAAAAAATCAGAACAGACATTTCCCAAAAGACAATATAGAGATGACAAATAAGCAATGAAAAGATGCTCAGCATCATTTGTCATTAGGGAAATGCAAATTAAAACAACAATGAGATACCACTTCACATCTATTAAAATGGCTAAAATCTAAAAAAACTCACAACAGCAATTGCTGGTGAAGACACAGAGCAAAAGAAACTCATTCATTGCTGGCGAGACTGCAAAATGGTACAGTTACTTTGAAGGACAGTTTAGCAGTTTCTTACAAAGCTAAACATAATCTTACCATATGATCCAGCAATTGTACTCCTAGTATTTATCCAATTGATATGAAAACTTACGTCCACACCAAAACCTACCCATAAATTATTGTAGAAGCTTTATTTATAATTGCCCCAACATTGAAGGAAGCAAGATGTCTTTCAGTAGGTGAATAGATGAACTGTGATGCATCCATAGAACAGAATGCCATTCAGTGATCAAAAAGAATAAGTTATCGAGCTTAAAGGCCATGGAAGAACATCAAATGCATATGTCTAAGTGAAAGAAGCTAATATTAAAAGGTGAAATACTTCACAATTCCCCATATGTAAATATGAGATTCTGGGAAAGACAAAACTACAAAATGCATATGTCTAATTGAAAGAAGCTAATCTTAAAAGGTTGCAGACTGCACAATTTCCCATACGTAAATATGACATTCTGGGAAAGACAAAATTATAGAGATGGCAAACAGATCAGTGGTTTAGGGTGGAGAGAGGTTTGAGTCTGTGAAACAGAATTTTTTTTAGGGTAGTGAAATTATTCTGGTGCACAATGACACTATGCATTTGTCAAGACATTGAATTTTACAGCAGCAAGAGCGAACCTTAGTGTATGCAATTTTTAAAATAATCTTTTAGTAGGCTGGAGGATTCTAGGATGGAATGCAAACTGCAACAAAAGAATCTAACTATATTACAGAGGTATGAAACATCTTCATTGAGGAGGTTGGAGGAAAAAGATACTGACAACAGTAACTTTGAAAATGAATGGTGGATGTTTGACTAAGGGCAAAATGAACTGATTGTGTGCACTGGACTGTAAAGTCATTCTCGCAAAGGTATGGTATAAAGTTTTTGAAGGTATAAAGTTGTTTTGTGAAGGTATGTGTTAACAATTATAAAACCACTCCACACGTGTTCTGGAACTGAACAACTAAGAAAATGCATGACAGATGGTAGGAGCTAGATTTCTAACTATTGGAGTGAGAAGTCATAGCCAAGCAAGGGAAAGAAGTTAGAATGATCTATTTAGTAATAGATTGCAGTTGGAGGCGTTGCTATGAATGCATGCTTTGCTTAACATAGATAGAGATAGATACATAGAGAAATATTTATGCATATGTCCATATACATAGGTTACCACACACATATATATTTCCTTGCTCTGTTAGCTGAGAAGGCCTGGAAGCAATGATACCTCAGTAGCAAGGAGCACCCCTAGCACCCAGATCTTGGTGTCTAATACCACTCTCCAACAAAAGGAAACAGGGCTCCTTGGAGAAACAGCTGATTCTAGGACTAAGGCAGGAAATATACAAAATGATCCTGGGGCATCTATAGTGCCAGAAAGCAAGGAAGTGTGCAAAATAATATTCCCCATGGTAGGAATAAGTCAAAAGGACCCAGAAACCAGCTGAAAGAACTCCAATGCCCAAAGCTGGAACAATCTGAGCAACAAAATAAATGAAGTAGTACTGGATTAGAACCCAAATTGTAAAATAACTATTCATGAGTCCACAATGATATAGATAAATGATTGAATAAGTAAATAATTGAGGGAGAAGAGGCAAATCTTTGCAAAGGAATTCCGAATAATTCATGAAGACACTGCCCTCAAGGAGGGAGAGGGCATAGCTCTTCACTCCTTAAGCATAGTCTGTGCATAGTGACTTCCTTCCAAAGCATACAGTATTGAATGGGGAAAAAATAGAGCAACTCTACAGTGTAGAAGCCTGACAAACACATTAGCCAGGAGTCAGAGTCAACATGACAGTGAAAAGCCATGTTGATAGTATGTACCCTTGATAGGGTGTGATGAGAATGCCACTTTACAGCCTTCCCCCTCAAAACACTGGGGTTACCCAATCCAATTAGGAGAAAAGTATTAGACTGATCCCAGCTGAGGGATTTTCTACCAAGTGTCTGAGCAGTACTCCTCAAAACAGTCAAGAAAGCTGGAGACACTGTCACAGTCAAGAGGAGACTAAGGAGATGTGACAAATGGCTACAATGTGGTATCCTGGATGGGACTCTGGAACAGAAAAAGGACACTAGGTAAAAATGAAGGAAATCTGAATAAATGATGAACCTTAATTAAGAATAATGCATGGACTGGGTACGGTGGCTCAAATCTGTAATCCCAGCACTTTGGGAGGCTGAGGCGGGTGGATCACAAGGTCAAGAGATCAAGACCATCCTGACCAACATGGTGAAACCCCATCTCTACTAAAAATACAAAAATTAGCTGGGCGTGGTGGCATGTGCCTGTAGTCCCAGCTACTCGGGAGGCTGAGGCAGGAGAATTGCTTGAACTAAGGAGGCAGAGGTTGCAGTAAGCCGAGATGGCACCACTGCACTCCAATCTGGATGGACGACAGAGCAAGACTCCATCTCAAATAATAATAATAATAATAATAATAATAATAATAATGTATCAACATTGGTTCATTGACTGCGACAAATGTACCTGACAAAAGTTAAGATGTTAATATAAGGTAAACTGGGTGTGAGGATATGAAAACTCTGTACTACCTTCAGAACTTATCTGTACATTTAAACCTACTCTATAATGAAAAGTTTAAAAAATTTTTAAAGTTAATAAACTATCCCTTTTTTGAAAAGGTTAACTCTGGTTTATAGTCAAGTTCAGCAAATAAGACAGCTTTTAGTGGATAGATGATTACAAAGTTAATCATAAAGACCTTTTAATGCAAGGTAACAAATATCTATCTATCATTTATCCATTATCTATCCATTATTTATCAACTATCATCTATTATCTATCTATCTATCTATCTATCTATCTATCTATCTATCTATCTATCTGTCTGTCATCTTTTTAACTTCTATCTGGGGCCTGACTCTGAGCTCAGGCACTGTGATGAATAAGAAATGTTCCCCACTCTGTATAAACTCAAATCTCCTTGAACTGTGTCTGAGTTTCTACTGCTGTGGATATTCAGGGTTAAAATGACGCATGCCTCTCTTCTTTGCAAGGGCACAGACATATAACCCAGCTATGTGGACACACACAGCATTGTGAGTCTAGGGTTTGACAGTTTTTTGCTTTATTTTTAATATATTTGTCGGAATTTTAAAAACTTTCGATCTTTGAAACAAGATAGCGGAAACGTGAGTAACCTCAGGGCATCTCATTGGTCTTGATGTCTGGTTCTCCAGTCGACATCCCGCACCACGGAAGGCTGTACAAATGTTGCAATGGTTTCCAAAGAATCTCTTATTAAACTAACATAGCTTTTACATTTCTTTCAGTATTCCGTTTCTTCCATGTCACTGAGGCCCTGGAGAGTCAGGGCAGCAAGCCTGCCCATGCCAACCACATCTTCACATCACATAGTAGTATTAACTCTGACTCCTCGCTAATGTGTTTGTCAGGCTTCTGCACTGTAAAGTTGCTCTATTTCTTCCCCATACAAACTCTCTCTTGGGTTAGAATTCCTCAGGGGCCCAGGGACAATGTGCCCCCACCACCCCAGTTATATGCTTTGATAACAACTCTACTTCATAGTACAATACTTACTGCAGTTTCAATGATAAATTTTTTCTTGTGATTATTTGATGTTTCTCTCTTCCTCTACATAGCATGGGAATGGGATCATATCTGGTGTGCATCCCTAATTTATCAGTTATTTGAATCAGATTTTGTTGAAACAGTCCTGTTCATTCTTCAGGCAGAGAACAGAAGCCTGGGGAAGTGACAAGCATGGCTCTTGACAGCTCATCATGGTTTCTGTTCTCAACTCTGCAGTCAGTGAAATTGACCATGGTAGCAGCTTTACACCATGGAAATTGGCAGATGGTGTCAATCATGGTTTCCCTGCCACCCCTTTTCCAACAAAACCGAGGAGTTCATTTGATCAGGTCTGCCTGCCCTGCCTGCTTTTGGTTGGCTGCTTTTTTTTTTTGGTTATCTTTCTTTTTCCCTTTTTCCATGAAGCTGAAGGCTGCAGTAGCTGAAGGCCTCACCACAGAACACTGAGACTTATCCTTCACTGGCTACTTTACAGCTAACATTCATAGGTCAACATGGTTACGGTCACCTCTATTGTTTACAGAAACTTGGTTCAACTTACACCAGTTGAGACCACTGGCCCTACAACTGGGCCTGAGCAAATGCCCAAAGAAGTGGTCTTTGAACATCGGAGAGCCAAAAACTTCACCCTCAGATCATGATAACGCTTCCATTTTCTGTGCACATGTCCCCTGAAATGCCATGAACCTTGACTGTGCTCACACAGAATGAACCTGTAACTTCATTTTTCCCCACTGCCAATCACCTTTTTCCAAACCTTAGAACACCCCACTTCCCTAACCCATAAAAATCCCCAAGCCTTATCTTCTACTTCCTCTCTTGGTGGCCTTGCAAATAAATCTCTTCTCTTTTGCAAAACCTGTGTCACAGTGATTGATTTACTATGCACAGGCAGAATGGACATGGAACTGGCTGGTAACACCAACCCCTGAGAAAGCCAGCTATGGAAGCATTTATCAGCACACCACCACCAAGGGTCCACAGTCAGCTTTACTTGAAAATATTTCTGAACTTTGCATAATAATGGCCTCTATAATCTAGCTAGGGTTAACTTTTTGAAAGGCAAATCTGATTTTGTCATTTACTTGCTTAAAACACTTTCCATTGCTGTTAAGATAGAAATCTGAAGATGACTTTTAAGGCCCCACATGACTTGGCCCCTGTTCCTCACTGGATCTCACCTGGGATCGGGTACTACCAGATATTTACAGCAATTCTAGCAATTCCTCCAATGCTCCATGCCCCTTCTGTGACGGGTCCTTTCAGGCTCTGTAACCTTATGTGTAGGTTTGCCTTGGACTGTCCTGATTTCAACACTGAAAGCCCCACATCCTGGGAACTCCCTCTGACCCAGAAAACCCTACTAATGTGGAAATGCTCCACCTTCCTCAAGCCATCTAGTTGCTATTTGACGTTGGCCCAAGCATCATCAAAGCAGTTTTCCCTGACTTCCTAACCCTTTACCCATTTCCTTCAACCAGGCAATGTGCGCCCTGCCCCAATTATATGCTTTGATAACGACTCTCCTTAATGCTGCAAAGCTTATTGCAGTTTTAATTATACATTCTTTTTTGTGATTATTTGATTAATGTTTATGTCCTCCTCTGCACAGCATGGGAATGAGACCATATCAGTGTGCACCCCTAATGCCTAGCACAGAGCTCAGAATCCAAGAGGTACTCATGTGTTTGTTGAATAAATCAATGAATAAAAGCACTCCCCATCCAATACCTTTTACTGCAGGATTACACCCCTGTAGACTGGAGCACAGAATGGCTTAAAAGTGGGGAAAAGAATTGTTTACAAGTGGCAAAGCAGAGGACTAGGCTTAAAGAAAACAAACAGAAAAAGGCTCCAAGGGAGTTGGGAGTGTTTCAGAACCAAATATCTGCCTTTTTCAGTTTCTGCCTATCAAGCCCCAAAGATGGAACAGCCCATAGTTCGAGGTGTCAACATATGACCATTGGATCTGGAAACTCAAACACATCCTGTCATTTCTGGTAAGGCTGCACTCCTATTTGAGGCTTATCTTGTAGTGCTTGAGCCACCACAATGTAATTGAAGTAGGAAAGCGTCTCATTTCAGAACCACACAGAAACACTGACACACATCGTCCTTTACACCAAAGGGCTGTGGATCCAGAGCTCCTGTAGCCTGAGACTGTGCCCCACCACTGTTTGAAGCTTGGAGCAATATACCCCAAATCCCACTTTAGGTCCAGAAGAAGGCTCGGGAAAATGTAATTCCATGCACGCTTTCAGTTTACTGACAACAGTAATTAATTAGTGCTAAAATAAGAACAGCAAACACTCTTTGCTTGCGGATTGTTTCTTCATTCACGTTCCATGTTCCCCAGTTAGGCAACACTCGTGGGTTGGAAGGGCTTTTGCTTTAAGGAATTAGTTAAAAATAAAGAGGATCATTTTGCGTACAGCATACTGCAAGAAAAAGCAGTTCCGCCATCCTCCACCTCAACCATCACTTCATGCATTCCCATTGCTGTCTGCTGGAATCCACAACAGATTATGCCAATTGGCAATGTCGAGTGTGCATTTTTAACTCACTGGGGAGTGAAGCAAGGAAAACATTTTTGTAAGACCATTTAAAAATTACTTGCAAGGGAAACAATTAAAAAAATGTGTGGCCATTTTCTTGATGTTGAAGAAATGCTATATCCAGCATTCAGTTCCAGTGAGCCAATTTTCTCCTGCAAGATTTATGAAGCAAATGCTGCCAAGCAGACAGAAATCTAAATAGTAACATGTTTCCTTTTAATAGAACTTTAATTTAATAAGAATAATATTCCCAAATGGCCAGACAGCTTTATAGCACTCTAGTCATGGTATCTCACTTTCCCCCAGAGCCATCAGGTGATAAATATGTTCTTGTACATCACCACCAGAGGCTGCCTGGCAACCAGCTGTCAGGATGGCCTGACTGGGCCTCCGGGCTTCCAGGATTAATTGGGAATTCAATTTCCCAACAAGCGCAAATATGCCCCACCTCTAGGCAGATACTGTAATTTCTACTAAAAAGTTCCCAGTTCCTGTTTGGTTAATCTACAGTTTGAAGATAATCCCCTAGAGTCTATATCTGCTGATAGGCCATAGGTCACTTTCAAAGCCTTATAGTAAAGTGGTGGGAAGATTTTATTTTTATTGTTTCTTGGGATAGAGTATCTAAATGCAGTAGAGATCCTTTATAAATCACAGGTTGAGGGGTCTACATGGACATCAATGTTCTAACATATCTCTGACTTTCCCTCTAAGCATTTTTAATATTTCAGGAACTAGCCTTTGACGTGCACAGTACACAAATCAGTGCAAGGTGGAGCCCTGGCACAAGGGGATCCCGCTATAGTTCACAGTTGGGGCTGAGGAAGTCCATGCTTTGAGCTCTGTTTTAACTCTGCATTGATGATTCATCCTTGGGCTATATCCACTTCAGACTAGGCCTGTTTGTGGCATGGGTGCTGCTCCTCCCTCCACCCAAGGCATCAATGACAACCAACCAATCACAGCACCATTTCCTGTTAAAACCAAATACAACCTCAGAATCTTCCTCAACACAGTGTTCTACAGAGACACACCAATCCATTCGATGAACTTAGCACTGAAACCTACCTACCACTACCTGGTCTATCTACATCATTAAACAAGACAAAACAAATTACTCTCTAAAACAATTGGCATTTGGGGGAAAGGACTTTGTAACCATTATTTTTAAAATATACAATTATTAACTCCTTGTACATCTTCACCACTTCTCTGTACTCCCACTGTATTTAATCTGAGCCCTTAATGTTACTTATAGGCTCCCATGAGAGTATGTCTGCCTTTGTGCTAGATTGAGGCCCTTGAATTCAGGGATATGAGGCTCCATTCCAAGCTCCAAGCATATGGTGGGAATACTGTTGATGCTCCATAAGTGTTCGTTGAATGAGTTGGAAGCACTGAGATAATCTACTCAACTGTGCAATGTCAGAGTTTCTGGAAGGGAAGCTAAAAACTTTAGGGAGCTTAGGAAGCACTTATGTCACAGGACAAAACCAGGGATGGCCAAAAGCAAGTGGATGGGGTAGAGCCTTCAAGCACTTTTATTGCAATTAGAACCACCAAACAGTGTTTCAAAGTGGACTTGCTAATTCAAGGTTTATCTGAACCCAGGGAATGCTTTTTCTGTCCAGCAGAACTGGAGAGAAAAACCTCCTGAGAACACACTGTCTCATAAGATTTCCGTTACCTGCTGCTTCCAGTCCGACTGCAGATACCTCCAGGGCAGCCTCTCGAATGGTGGTTTTGGCACTTCTTCCCCCAGATGGAGCCCAGAAGCGCAGAGTGCACAGAAATCAAATGTCCTGGGAGGGGAGTTGATTAAATGTTTTCAAACCTCAAAAAAGGAAAAAGAAAACGAAAAAAAAATCAGTTCAGGTAGAGTTCAAGTTTTGGGGTCAAGCTTCAGGGACCCCTGGGACTCTTTTTGTAGTGAGGCCATTAACTGACTCCTTGAAATCGTACCCCAGAGAGCTTATCGAGAGCAACAGTGTTCGCTCACAGCACTGCCCTTCTTTGTTTGGTGTGGTCTGTTTGTCACAGAGCGAGCCCAGAATCATGCGGCACTCTGTCTGCTGAAGGCCAACGTGGGCCAAGTCACAGAAGAATCCAGCATTCATCCCAAGGCAGAGGCTGTCTTTATTTTCCACACTTCCTTCTACTTTCCTCTTGAAATAAGAACTTCAAATGGCTGACCCTTGCGCAGATCTGTTTTTCCTGTGGAGATGGTATCATTTCAAGCTGCTTTTTCACATGGAAACCTTTAAAGCCTCTTGCTGACACAACCACCCTCCCAAGATGCTGACGGATGAAGCTGGAGAAAAACAGTCCAGGGTGTGTTTGAAAACTGAGCAATTCCAAGATTTTTACCTAATTTTGAGTACTTCCCAGATGTTATCTAGTGTGGTTGACTTTAGGGATGGATTGCTGTTTTTCTGAATAGGAAATCAGGCTTCATTTTCACCTGGGTGCAAGAATAATTCATGAAATGACTGCTAAAGACATCTGAACTGCTGCCTCACCCAGGGGTTCTCCCTTAGGCACCGACCCCTTCCCTCCTTGTGATATTGTCTGCTCTTTGCTCTCTGGGAAGGAGTTGTGGGTTTTCATTATTCTTTACAAAAGAAGGCTAACATCATCCTTCAACTGAAGGAAAACAGAACCACAACATTTCAGAGCAAGGTCAGGAAATTTTTTCTGTAAAAGACCTTAGAGTCAACATTTTCACCTTTGCAGTCTCTGCCACAACCATTAAACACTGCTGTTGAGAAAGCAGCCACGGACAAGATGCAACAACTGGCATGGATGTGTTCCAATAAAACTTTATTCATAAAAACAGGCTTTGGGCCAAATGTGGCCCACCAGCCACAATTTGCACATCCCTGTTTTAGTTGATTCAACTTCTGTTTGCTTCCTTGACTCATGGTTTCCAATAAGGAAAAGTAAATGTGTTGACAGATTATTGTTCCCAAAAATGCCCATGCAGTACCTAGACATAGGAATAGTCTTCTTTTAGTAAATCAAATATTTATGTATTTAATGTTCATCGGGGAGTAGTTTTAACAAGCAGGTGTTTCAGCTTGGCTACATATCCTGCCGAGAGACGGGTCTCATTGCCTCATCACTCAGCTTGATGACATGAGTGCTATTTTCAAGACTTGACCTTGGAAGCCAGGGGCAAAAGTGTAACCATTTTTCATCTGAAGCCTCCAGGGAAATTTTAATTTGAATGGCTCCCATTAGGCATACCCACCCCAGCCCTCCCAATTAGATACAAAACTTCCTTCTCCTCTGATCCTATTCAGTGGGGACGTGGGACTCTATTACATATTCAGAACCACCCAAGCTGAGCCTGGCCCAAGGACTCATAACAGCCCCACCAGGGCCCAGAAACACTGTCCCCACCAGGAAGAGCAGAGACAGAGAAGGTCAGGAAGAGGTCAGCACCCCTCCCCATTCCCTCCAAGTTAGAACACGTGCAGAAGCTATCTGATTGCACCGGTCACTTTCATTAGGTTAACATGTGCACATTTAGCCAAACAGGTGAAATTGATTTATGCCAGGCTTTAAGGGCCAGGGGCTGCCCAAGCACATGGGCTTTGTGTGGGAAGACTGGGATTCTCCTGGGTTGAAATTTGTGAGAAATTCAATTTGAGTGCACACCCTTTTCACCTCTGAGGCAAGCCTGAGGCCACCTGAATCAAAACCAGATGGATTCTCAGGCCTAAAGACAACAAATAGCAGTTTGGAATCCGTTGGTAGAAAACCACCAGAGCAAGGGCTGGCCGGAGGCACGGCCAACTCCTTTCTAGAACTCCGCAGTGCTGCTGCCTATTAATGCTCACCAGATCTGGAGTTGAGCCTCAGCCCTTTTGTTACTCACAACGCCAAGAACATCGCATCATTGTGAACCAGTTACTTGAGACTGTTCAAGTGAAACCCGCAGCTCCCTGCCCGTCCAGCCCCCCTTCCTGTGCAATGTGCCCCTCGCAGGGGCTGGTTTGTTTTGGCAGGGCAAGCAGATGCCCTCCCTGTGCTGAGATCTGAGCTCCGACGGGAGGTCAGCGGTGACCTGAAGTCTTGGGTGGCCGCCTTCACGCTTGCACTTCCTTGTCAGCTGATCCTTCTACCACCCACGCACTGGATGGTTCTGCGAGCTCAGAGATTCCTGAAGGAGGGAGTGCCGACCTCCCATGCCCCCACCCCCCACCAGCCTGGCCCCCTGGAAGAGCCTGCCTGCTTGGAAATCTCAGGCTCTGCTTTTTCATAAACAGTGAGGGAGGTGAGCATTTAAACATGTGGTCTGTGAAACATTAGCTTCCAACTGATCATTGAAATGGGGCCTTGTAAACAAATGATAACTTAGATGTCAAGAAGTTTCTCTAAAATCGCCTTTGAAGAGAGAAGAGGGATCAATGGGCTATTTTTCAGAGACCAGGTTTGTTTGGGGACCTGAATCGCAGGAGCATTGCCAGAGTGGACCTTTTTCTTCCTAGCCTGTCGTTAAATTCCTGCGCATCGCACTGGAAGTCCAGGAGGGCCCTAGCACCCCCAGAAGTCACTGAGCCGTCTCCGGCTGCCATGAGAACAAAGCTGAGGATACCCACAGGGGTGTGGGGGTTGGTCTCCATTTCTCTCCTCAAGGCACAAGACACCCATTCAGATCATGGAATAAAATCCCCCTAATTGACTTGCAGCTATTTCCATAGCGATGCCCAAGCTCTGACCTTGGTCCCGCCCCTGGAGTCACCATGAAATTCCAGCTGATCGCAGAGCGAAGGAACATGGGGCTGTGGATGGTGTGTAGTTGCAGGTGCCAAACCCCTTGGTAGCCTGAGCATCTGTGCTGGCCTGGCCACCTGCTGTCCTCTCCTTCCAGGAGGGAGGACACAGGTTGGAGTGTGACTCTGTGCCATCTCTCTGTCCCATTCACTGCATTGCAAGAAATGAGTAAGGGAAACAGAGCACTGAGGACAGGGCAGCTGCTGGGGACATCCAGAATGGAGAGAAGGAGGCAGGGCCTGGAGCGGCCTCCTCCCACCCAAGGCAAGGTTTCTGGTGGGCTGTGCTCAGTGCAAGGGCTTCCTGAGAGTTGGAATTGGACTAACTGGAGGCATCTTTCCCAGGAGCCGTCCTGAATGTTTTCTTTGCACGAGGCATTTTAAATCATCCCAGGAACGAGAGGTCTAGCAATTCCATTAGACACAGATGCCCAAGGAGGCTGGGGAAGGGGTGGGAAGCACAAGCAGGTACACAAAGGCCAGTTCTTTGTTCTTGTGAGCAGTGAAGTAAACTCCTATTAAAGAGTTTATTGGTCTCTCTGTGGCTCATGACATTTATTTAGTGCTTGCTGAGTACCAGGGCTCTGCTAAACACTTTCCATACATTATTTTCCTTGATTTTCACGGCAGCCTTTGTTATGCCCATTTGCACAGGAGTAACTGAGGCTTAAAGACAGTGACCTGTCTAAGATGGGGAAGCTGATCTGTGTGGATGATGGAGAGGACTCAAGAAACTTCACTCTTCCCTACGACCGCATCCCTCAAGTGCTCATCTGAGGTCACCAGCAACGTCTTGGGCAGCCATATTTGCTGACCAGTTTTTCTTTGAGATTCAGTTGGGGTGACTGGGGGGATGGGAGAAACCCAAGACGCTGATGCAAGAGAAATCTAGGTACAGTTTGCATCAAAGACAACAGGCACTGCCGGAGCCAAAGCATGCGTGCTACGAAGCAGACACACACACAAGTGCATGCATGCACACACACATGTGCACATGCACGCAGACTATACGTGCACACACGCACATGCACATGTGAACGTGTACACATGCCACATACATGCTGCAGCAGCCCCCTCCCGCCAGTCAAGGCTTCTGGTAGGTCATACCCAATGCTAGTCGGAACCAACTATAAGAGTTGGAGTTGAACTAAAGGGAGTTTCCTAGGAGTTGCTTTAACAGCCTGAAGGATCGTTAATGGAGGAGAGGGTGTGGCTGCTGAAACAATGGTCTTTGATCTATTTCCTCCCATTTCTCTACATCACACCTCCCTCTAGTGACAGGAGTGAGGGGAAGGTGTAGGAAATGCTGAGGATGGAGCAACTGCCCTGAAATGTCATATTCTTGGAAGAGTGAAGTTGGGTGTCTTTGTTTTCTTTTGTTTGAGATAAAGTCTTGCTCTGTTGCCCCGGCTGGAGTATAGTAACACAATCATGTCTCACTGCAGCCTCCAACTCAAGTGATCCTCCTGCCTCAGCCTCCTAACGTTTTGAGATTACAGACCACTGAGCCTGGCCGAAGAGTGGTGCAGTGGTCTATAATCTCAGCACTTCAGGAGGCTGAGATTTAAAATCTCAGTAAAGTAGGGAGTGTGGCAGAGCAGGGTGGGTGGGCTCGGCAAGAAGGAGCATGTGCGTGTGCCTGCAGCCTCCAGTGGCTGTCAGACTCTGGTTCAAGGCCCAGGAGGCTCTTGAAGGTCTCTGTATATTTGCCAGGGAGAAGTGGCTGAGAAGTGACGGCACCAGGCCTGACAGCACATCTGGAATCAGGGTGACATGAACCCCACATCCTTGTCAACCCATGCTGGTGGGTCACAGTATGAGTTGAGCCCAATCCCAAAGGGTTCGCCAGCTCAAATGTTTAAAATCCCACCACTACAGTAGACCCCACTTGAATTCTTAATTTAAAACCTCTCTGCAACTTGTCCTGAGGCCCTGGGGTGCATAAGGAGCTAAAATGTGAGGTGAAGAGAGAACTCAAAGGTGAAAATTAGCCCATGGTTCTTAACTCTGGCTGCTCCTTACCATGGTTAGGGGAAACATTGGAGAATGTTGAGGCCTGAACCTAGATCACTCAAGTCAGAGTCTCTCATCACGCAGCCGGGCAGCTGGCAATTTTTTTGAAGTCCCCACCCCACATGATCCTATTGCTCTGCTGGCTTAAGACTTATAAGACAGGCTGGACACAGTGGTTCATGCCTGTAATCCCAGTATTTTGGGAGGCTGAGGTAGGTGGATCACCTGAGGTCAGGAGTTTGAGATCAGCCTGGCCAACATGGCGAAACCCTGTCTCTACTAAAAATGCAAAACCAGCCAGGCATGGTGGTGGGTGCCTGTAATCCTGTAATCCCAGCTACTCAGGAGGCTGAGGCAGGAGAATCACTTGAACCCAGGAGGCGGAGGTTGCAGTGAGACGAGATGGCATCATTGTGCTCTAGCCTGGCACTCCATCTCAAGGGGGAAAAAGAAGACCTATGAGACAGCACCAAGATTGGTGGGGGCCCTAAAAACAGAACATCAAGTGGAAAGGAGCCAAGACGGCCCCGCCACCCCAAGCAAGAGGATGAGAGA
>PVKP010041742.1:0-18549 GCA_004027715.1 Plecturocebus donacophilus | reverse complement strand
GGCGAGGGTCGGGGGAGGGTAAAACGACGGCCCCGGCAATGGGCGGGGAAGTGGGGAGAAAACGGGGCGCGGGGTGGAGAGGAGGGCAGGGTGAAACCGGAGCGGGGCTGGGAATGAGGTTAAAAACGGGGCATGGGGCGATTCGGAAGAAGACTGTCCTGGCTGCCTACTGCGGCAGCCTCGTCGGTCCCCGTCCCCGAGAAGCCTGCCCTCCTCGTCCACCTGCATGGCCTCCAGAAATGGCTGGCTTCGGTCAGACGCCCCCTTTCTGACATTCCAGGGCCAGGCCAGGAGTCATCACGGAGACTTTTCATGCCTGAAAGACCCCATTTCTTAGTTGTCCGGTCCCCCGTAATGTCAGTGGCCTAGAGATTTCTTCTTGAGCTGAGCTCATTGTCCTCAAAATGCCGCCCCGTACCCCCGCTGGAGTGCTTCCCTTTTCTGCTCTGGGCCCAAGCTCTTCCCGCCGTTCTTAGTGTCAACTTCATTCAAGTCACCCTTCCGCCTCTCCTTCCTCTCTCCCCGCCTTTCTTCACTTCCCTTCCAGTGCCCTCTCCATTTCCCGGTCACTGGTCGCAGAGCTCCGGATCGCAGTGGTTCCATTTTAAACTTCTTTGGTTTCTAACGCAACCTATGTTTTCTACGGTAACTCAGGTTCCCGGTTCCCATGTTCTTTTCCACCATGGTCCCTCCATTTTAATGTTTTTTGTTTTTACCCAGGCCCCTGTTTTATGAGCCCTGGGTACGTCCTTCCTGTGACCCTTACTTCCTGTGTCCCGTCTGGTCTCCTGGGTTACACCCCTGTTCACCCCTCTTGGCCGGTTTTTTTTTTTTTTTTTGGACCCGCCAGTTTCTTGATCTCCCCGCTTTTCCTCTGGCTACCTGTCCGTTTCTCGCCGCCCATTTTAACTTTAGCATGCCACGTTCTCACCATTTTCCACTGGGTATTTCATTTTCTGTTTCTCGATTTTAAAAAACTGCCCAGCACACCTCTTTCTCTGGGCCTCCACTTTTATCCCGGCACCAGTGTCGGCCTCCACCTCTGCTCCCTTTTAATCGCTAATTTCCCACCTCCTTAAAACCCCCATCTTATTGTCCAGCCTCCCCCCCCCCATTCTTCCCTTCTCCAATTTTCTGAGTCTCCATTTTTTGTCTCCCAATTCCTTCTATTCCTGGAGTCTTCCAGGCCTCCTTTTTATGTACACGTCATGGAAAAAAATAAAAGGATAAGGGGGTAGGGCGCGGTGGCTCACCCCTGTAATCCCAGCACTTTGAGAGACTGAGGCAGGTGGATCACCTGAGGTGGGGAGTTCGAGACCAGCCTTGCCAACATGGCGAAACCCCGTCTCTACAAAAATTAGCTGGTGGTGGCGGGCGCCTGTAATCCCAGCTACTTGGGAGACTGAGGCAGGACAATCACTTCAACCCGGGTTGCAGTGAGCCGAGATCACGCCGTTGCACTACAGTCTGGGCAATAGAGCAAAACTCCGTCTCAACAAAAAAGGGTGGGGGGCAGGGGGGTGGGCAAGGGGAAGAATATCGTTGACAATATTTAAAAAGCTAGTAAAAAAAAAAAAAAAAAAACTTTGGCAAGCTCGTTTTTCCAAGTCTTTTCAGTTTACTAATCAGATCTCAATCAAGATCACAAAAGCACTTATTTAAAAATAGCTTTATTCCATTATCTTTTTTAAAAAATGCATATGATAACCTCAGAACTAATTTCTCCCAACCCCCAGCACATCTTAAAATGTAAATAATGGAGAAGGAGCTGCCAGTTTTTCTTTGCTGCAGTTCCTGGCCAGTCCCAATGTGACAAATATCGGTTGGCACTTACTGCATCATAATACATTTTACTAGTAAGGATGATTTTCTGAGTCTCAGTGCATGGGTTATTACAGTTTTCCATCCTGTGTTTTCCTGTGGCAATTACAGGCCTTGTATGTGCTTGTGAGAACTGGAGCTAATACCCTCTGGGGTCTCCACCAGGTTTTGAGGAAAAAAAATCAGTTGCAATGGACCTGAAGTGACTATCTTCCTGGTTCTGATAAATAGATCTCAAGGTCTCTAAGTTAACAAAACATGCAGATAAGATTTTTTTTTAAAGCACAATGTAACAACTTGGACTTGACCACACCAACTGTAATCCATTGTCCACATGCTTGTGGATTTGGGCCTGGATTGTCTTAAAAGCAGCCCTAATTCTTCAAAAATCCTTAAAACTTGAAGACCTGGGCTTTATCTGACCCAGGATATTAATGTACACACAGGACTCAGATATGTGACAGCAGTCACAGCTCAGCTGGTCAAAGGTTTATAGTGTTCAGCACCAGGACCTTGCAGCTCCCATTTGGTAGTGGAAAAACCCTCAAATATTTCCTATCAACAGACACATGTGCAAGAGAAGAGGAACTTGTGGAAAATGTCCCGATGATCTTACAAAACATTCTCTGTGTTCCCAGCTAGGATTTTTTCCCCCCTCAACAGTTTTTGTGTTTTCTTTTTTTAATCTTGTGGCCTCTGAATAGTAGACTCTTTAGTTCTGGAATTTGATTGCCAAAGACCCTAAAGGAGAGACTCGCTCAGCATTCAGAGACTTTAGAAGCCAGCTGAGTATCTCATTCTAAAATGATATAATTTACACTTTTGAGAATAGTTAAGTACCTGGGGTACTTTGCAACAAAAGGCAAAAAGCAAAAAGCTAGTAGAACTGCAATTCACAGCTATTCCTGCGAGGTAAACATTGCAGCCCACTCCTGAGCTCCCCAGTGTCCTGAGCAGGGGACAGGGCATCCTTCTAGTGATTTGTTTAGTTCAGTCCCTTCATCCAAGAAAACAGACTTTCCCCAACCACACCTGCAGTGTTACTTCAGACAACCAGCTTCTCATTTTAGAGTCCCAGTTCTCAGAATTGGAGAAAGGAAGTTCCCCTTTAAGCCCTAGTCTTGCCCACTAAAGCAGATACGCAACATTAAAGAGTGCTAATTCAAGTCAGATTTCCAAATTTAGCAAACATCCATTGCACCCTTATAAGGTCCCTGACTTTAAGAAATTTAGATGAAATCAGAAAACAAATCTCAAAAACTATACAAGGATCTACTGGAAGCATCAGCAGCCTAAACTAATCACATGTTATTTTCATTCCAAATTTAGTGTTATTGATCAGTGTACCCTCAGAATATCCTTAAGAAGCAGGAAGGAAACAAGTTTTCCTCATCCCATTTCCAAGATAAACAGTCCAGATGAGCTGGTTTGCCCAAGCAGTTCTTATCACCAGATACTCCATTATGAAATGTGTCTCCTACCTTTTTTCAAAGCAAGAGGAGAATTGAAGCATAGGAAAGTCTGCAAGCCGATAGTGTATCACCTAGGAAGCTTTTATATAAATATGAAGCTCTTCAAAATCTGAGGTTATAATGAAAGACACTTCCTATTACCAGTTCCCCAACTCTTTTTAAAACAATCCTATCTCCAGGGAAATAAAAATGGTTAAGACAATGCTCTGATTTGCTTAGTTTAGTCCCTTCATCCAAGAAAACAGACTTTCCCCAACCACACCTGCAGGGTTACTTCAGACAACCAGCTTCTCATTTTAGAGTCCCAGTTCCTAGAATTGGAGAAAGGAAGTTCCCCTTTAAGCCCTACGTCTTCCTCACTAGAGCAGATTCGCAACACTAAAGAGTGCAAATTCAAGTCAGATTTTCGTATTTAGCAGGTGATCTTACAAAGATGTTTTTCAATAAATGGAAGGAAAGACGTGTGTGCTTGGTTTTGTTTTTTGCTGAGGCCCAAACATTGCTAGTGCAAGCCCCCCGCCAGGGGTGCAGGTCCAGTCAAAGTTGAATGAAAAGCTCATCTTCAATGTAGCTTTCCAAGCTTTCAGAACAAGAAACAATAGGCGAGCAATTTCCTCACCTATTTTTACAGGTAAGGAAATCGAGGCCAAGAGAGAGGTAAAGAATTGTGCCCTAGCCCTGGAAAGAAGGAAGCAGCGGAGCCCAGATTCAACTTCAGGTGTTTCTAACTCCAAAGCCTAAACCAAACTGCCTTCCTCCAATTAGTTAAGGTAGCCGAAACTTAACCTGTTCCAGAGATCTACTATTTGCCTGGTTTCTTGGTCATGAGCTCACCTGGGCAGTGATAAAGGAATTTTCCTTATCACCCCCTTTTGTGCTGGGAAAAGCTGGTTACAAACCGTTAATAGTGACAAAGGAAGGCACACACCTATAATCCCAGCACTTTGGGAGGCCGAGGCAGGCAGATCACAAGGTCAGGAGTTTGAGACCAGCCTGGCCAACATAGTGAAACCCTGTCTCTACTAAAAAATGCAAATACATTAGCCGAGCATGATGGCGCACACCTGTCATCCCAGCTACTCAGGAGACTGAGGCAGGAAAATCGCCTGAACCCAGGAGGCAGAGATTGTAAATGAGCCGAGATCATGCCACTTCACTCCAGCCTGGGCAACAGAGCGAGACTCCATCTCAAAAAAGAAAAAACAATAGTGGCAAAAGGCACCAAGACTCAGTGCTTCCCTTACCCCTGCTCCCTCCAAATCAGCATCTGTCACAGTAGATCAACCTGGATAAAGCCAGGATTCACAGCAGAAGTGGCACCTCAGACAGCAAAGCAGCCTTCCTTCTCAAAGCTTTTAAACATCGTTGGGAATACTTAGAGCAAACCAAACCAATGTTTTTCAATAAATGGAAGGAAAGATGTGTGTGCTTGGTTTTGTTTTTTGCTGAGACCCAAACGTTGCTAGTGCAAGGCCCCCGTCAGGGGTGTAAGTCAAGTCAAAGCTGAATGAAGAGCTCATCTTCAATGTAGCTTTCAGAACAAGACAACCATGGGGCACCCTCTTCTTCAGACTGGCCTGTCTTCTTCTTGAACAATGTCACTTTGCTCCTCACTGCTGTCATCTGCACAGGGGGAAACAAACCCAATGCTTGGTAATCAGAGTGTGATTCTACTTCCATCAACAGTCATCAATCAGGGATTTCTAGTCCTTTCCTGGTGAGCTACAGAATGGGATCTCATGGAGAAGAAGGTGGCGCAAGGTGTGTTTTCCCCTTTTCACCTGTTTTCTGCATTCAAAACCTCTAGGCATGCTTGATACTGACCACCCTTCATGTCCTGGGCTCGGGCCCCTGCCCTCACCTGAAACACCCTCTCTCCTTTCTGCTTATTCCAACTCAACTGTCCTTAAAGCCTTGCTTCATGTCCATCTCTTCCATAAAGCTTCCCCTGACCAGGGCACCCCTCCAGGCTCTTATCTTTGTCTGAGGTCCCATAATTTTTGGTGCAGTGGCACAATCTCAGTTCACTGCAGCCTCAACTTCCCAAGCTCAGGTGATTCTCCGACCTCAGCCTCCCAAGTAGCTGAGACTACAGATGCATGCCACCACACCCAGCTAATTCTTTGTATTCTTAGTAGAGACAGGTTTTGCCATGTTGCCCAGGCTGGTTTCGAACTCCTGGGCTCCAGCGATCCACCCCTTTGGCCTCCCAAAGTGCTGGGATTACAGGCATGAATCACTGCACCTATAATTTGTTTTTTTTTTTTTTTTTTGAGATGGAGTTTCACTCTTGTTGCCCAGGCTGGAGTGAAATGGTGCAATCTT
The DNA here is from genome assembly GCA_004027715.1 of Plecturocebus donacophilus. Taxonomy (NCBI): domain Eukaryota; kingdom Metazoa; phylum Chordata; class Mammalia; order Primates; family Pitheciidae; genus Plecturocebus; species Plecturocebus donacophilus. The sequence goes on along the minus strand of PVKP010041742.1, from coordinate 12,931 downwards.
GGCTCACCACAACCTTCACCTCCTGGTTTCAAGTGATTCTCCTGCCTCAGCCTCCCAAGTAGCTAGGATTACAGACATGTGCCACCAGGCCTGGCTAATTTTGTATTTTTAGTAGAGACAGGGTTTCTCCATGTTCATCAGGTTGATCTCGAACTCCTGACCTCAGGTGGTCCGCCTGCCTCAGCCTCCCAAAGTGCTGGGATTACAGCAGCACCTATAATTTTTAAATGTATGGTCCATCAGGCAATTAATCAAATATCTTCCAGCAACAGCTTCTCTACTGCTCTCTCAAAGTGTTGGTTCAGTCTTGCTCCTGTTTTCATTTCCCCTGCAGGTTTTAGTTTGTTCACCTGAATTGGTCTTGTAAAGCTCCCTGTATGGAGACACTACCTACCTCTCTTTTCTTCTCCCACAATAACAATATTGTGCCTACCCTAGAGCAGAACCTTGATAAATGTTTGTCAGTTTTTGTATTGGTAGTTGATAGTAGTCTCAGGTTCTAGACTAAAGTTTAGCTATCTTCCCCAGCCTTAGAAAACCAAACTCACCCCTTAGAGATTTCCTACTGGGAAGCTCACTGTAACAGTTCAGAGGTTTGTGGGTTTGTTTTTTTTGTTTGTTTGTTTTGTTTTTTTGAGACAGGTTTCCATTGCTGCCCAGACTGGAGTGCAGTGGCACAATCATAGCTTCCTGCAGCCTGGACCTCCTACACTCAAGCGATCCTCCAGCCTCAGCTCCTAAGTAGCTGGGATCACAGATGCACATCACCACGCCCAGCTAATTTTTCTTTTTCTTTTTTGTAGAGACAGAGTCTCGCTATGTTGCCCAGGCTAGACTCAAACTTGTGGGCTCAAGCAATCTTCCTGCCTTGACCTCCCAAAGTGCTGGGATTACAAGTTTGAGCCACCATGCCTAGCTCAGAGGTTTTTTTGTTTTCTGTTTGTTTAAGGAAAAAGAGCTTACCTTGTAGATCCTGGAATCCATTTCCCATCTGTTCTATGTTCCCATTCACCAAGGCGGTCACTCTATGAATGTGGTTCTGCTTGGGTATTTCTTTTGGGAACTCCTCTCTCTCATGTACTCCTTCCTCCTCTTCTGCTGCAGCATCTTCCTCCTCCTCCTCCTCTTCCTCTTCTGAATCCACCAAAACCATGACATCATCCATGTTTTGGCCCCTAATTACCAAAGAGGGAAGAATAAGAAGATTTCCTTTTTTTCCCAACTTCAGCCGTCACTGAATAGGAAACACTAGATTCTTTGCAACCCCATTAGCAATATGGAAACTTCCTCATGCACTCAGCTGGGTGAAGTCATGAGATGATGGTGTGGTTGTAACCGCAGAGAGAGATGCTGCCACAAATTGTTTCAGATGATCTTATCTCATGCTAGGTTTGTTTTATTACTCCTTCCCTGCTCCTCGGGCAGGTGACCATGTCTCAGACATCTACCAATTTCATGTCCCCTTAGAGCAGGTGGACAAATGGTTTTCCTTTTCTGAAATGCCCTCATTCTGCTCTATTTACTGAAATCTCTCCTCCTCCTCATTATGGAACACCCAGGTAAAGTCCTCTCCCTCCCGCTAAAAGCCGGAATAAATGATTACATTTGGAATTCACGCCCAACAGTATAGCATTTAATTGCTCTGTAGTTTATGTACCACCAGCTCACTAACTCTGCCTACCCAGCCAGACTGTGCATTTCTTTTTCTTTTTTTACATGAAATCTTGCTCTGCCGCCCAGGCTGGAGTGCAGTGGTGTGATCACAGCTCACTGCAACCTCCATCTCCTGGGTTTAAGCGATCCTCCTGCCTCAGTCTCCCGAATAGCTGGGATTACAGGTGCCACCATGCCTGGCTAATTTTTTGTGTTTTTAGTAGAAATGGGGTTTCACCGTCTTGGCCAGGCTGGTCTTGAACACTTGACCTCAAGTGATCCGCCCACCTCAGCTTCCCAAATGCACAGTCCAGGCCAGGTGCTGAGATTATAAGCATGAGCCACAGCACCTGGCCTGGACTGTGCATTTCTTAAGGAAGAAAGAATGCATGCCACAGGTCAGTCACCTGCCCGAGGAGCTGTGTTACATTCTCATTTAATCTTCGCAAACCCTCTCAGTGAAACAGATCAGGAGACTCAGGCTCAAAGAGGGTCAGGGATTTTTCCATGGGTACAGGGCTTGGGAATGGCACAGCTATCATTTGGACTCAGGTCCACTCGTCCCAATGCCTTTTCCCACTATAGCACACTGACATCTCCTGTGAGAAATAAGCCCAGGGAATGACAGGATTATTGTGAGAATGGCCCTCCAATACAGGGGAGTAAAGGTAATGTTTTGCTACGAAAGATGGTCCCAGAACAGTAATATCCTGTCATTATGAATAGGTAAAGAACTGTTTTTTCATAGGATCATAGAAAAGAGTACTTTGCTCCCACCTAGAATCTCCTTAGGAAATGAAATACACAAGTTCCATTTGATTCCTTTGCCGCTACTGGGGTTTCCTTGTGGGAGGGGCTTCTGGGCACGCTCAGAGTAGTCGTCCAAAACACCGTAAAACTGGCCAGGCATGGTGGCTCATGCCTGTTAATCCCAGCACTTTGGGAGGCCAAGGAGGGCAGATCACTTGAGGCCAGGAGTTCGAGACTAGCCTAGCCAACATGGTAAAACCCCGTCTCTACTAAAAATACAAAAATTAGCCAGGTGTAATGGCGCACACCTGTAATCCCAGCTACTCAGGAGGCTGAGGTAGGAGAACGGCCTCCACCTGGGAGGTGGGGGTTGTAGTGAGCCAAGATTGTGCCATTGCACTCCAGCCTGGGTGACAGAGTGACACTCTGTCTAAAAAATTTAAAAAAGCAAAAACAAAACTGTAAGACCATGACTGAAGATTCTTCCTTTTAGCTCTTTTCAGAAAATTAAATAAAACAAACGCATGAATGACTGGCTCAAAATGTCCACATTGTCTTTCTGTCTCAATGACAGACCTGTGATGTATCCAGCTCTGAGGTCTGGTATTGTAAAAGAACACTGACTTTGGAATCGATTAGACCCGGACCTGAAGGAAGGCACTGCTGCTTACTTCCTGAATGAGCTTACAGAAATTACTTCACTGAGCCTCCATCCCCTTATCTAGAAAATGGAGACGTCACCACCACCCCAAGGAGGTGATGAAAGGGTTTAGAAGAATGCCTGATAAAACCCCTAGACCCGTGTCTAGCACTTTGTACGTCCTCAATGGTAGTGGCTATTATTGTTCTTATGAAAGGAAGGGAACAAAACAGGAGTGAAGACAGATCACAAAAATGGGTTTTTGATTTAAGTCTAAGGAACACTCACCTGAAAGTGTTTCCTACTGAAAAAGAAAGGAAAAACCATTAATATCCAGTAACATCCACTTCAACCTCACAGGTTCTTAAGCAGGCTAACATTTACTAGAGGAACAAATAAGAAAACTGACTCAACATGACAGGCAGTAGGGTGTCCTGGGATGGTACTTAGGTGACTTATTACTGTACATCTTGACCCAACGAAGGAGCCCAGAATATGGAACTTCAGGTGGAGGCATGACAGGGGCCACCCTTCCCCAACCCCACACCTTTTCCAGAAGCTTGGAAGGGAAGCTAAAGGACCCGAGAAGCCCTTACCTTTCCAGCAGAGCACAGGGCTGTAATACAACATAAGCCCTGAGATAATGGCCAGTCCCAGTAGAAGGAGGCTCACAATGGTTCCTACAATCCCCCCGATGTTTAAAGGTTCTGTAAAGACAAATCACACCATTGATTCTTCCACCAGATATGTGTGCAATTAGAACAACACCGCCCTTTCTCTGCATGGCGTCAGTTCTTGTCTTGATTCCTGATCTTGGGTAAGGCTTATGACTTGTCTGTAATGCCAGATAAATATTTTATCACCCAACCTCAGACAGACTTTGTGGGGATCAGATGGAGAAGGAATGTGAAAAAACAATGGAAAGTTAAAATCTCTCTGTCTACCAAACCCTGAGACTATTTATAAGGCCATGGTAAGTAAGAGTGTAAGAGTTATCAATGCCGTGATAAACACAGTGATCAATGGAACAGAACAGAGACTGCAGGAACAGGTGTACATGTTAACATACTTGATGTATGACAGGGTGGTAAGCAAAGGAAGCACTATTTAAGAAATGGTACTAGAACAAATGGTGATTCAAGTTGGGAAACAAAAAAGAAAGAAACGGCCGGGCGCAGTGGCTCATGCCTGTAATTCCCAGCACTTTGGGAGGCCGAGGCAGGCGGATCACCTGAGGTCAGGAGTTCAAGATCAGCCCTGGCCAACATGGTGACACCCCATCTCTACTAAAAATACAAACATTAGCTGGCTGTCGTGGCACGCGCCTGTAATCCCAGCTACTCAGGAAGCTGACACACGAGAATAGCTTGAATCTGGGAGGTGGAGGTTGCAGTGAGCCAGTATCACGCCACTGCACTCCAGCATGGGTGAGAGTGAAACTCTGCAAAAGAGAGAAAAGAGAAAGAGAGAGAGAGAAACTTGAGACTACATATGTACGGTAACAATTTTGTGTGTTTGTGTTTTGTTTTTTAGTTTTGTTTTTTGGTTTTGTTTTGTTTTTTGAGATGGAGTTTCACTCTTGACTCTTGTTGCCTAGGCTGAAGTGCAATAGCGTGATCTCACCTCACCGCAATCTCTGCCTCCCAGGTTCAAGCGATTCTCCTGCCTTAGCCTCTTGAGTAGCTGAGATTACAGGCGCACATCACCACGCCCAGCTAATTTTTGTATTTTTAGTAGACATGGGGTGTCACCATGTTGGCCAGGCTGATCTTGAACTCCTGACCTCATGATCCGCCTGGCTCAGCCTTCCAAAGTGCTGGGATTACAGGTGTGAGCCACTGCAACCGGCCTTGTCTTTTTTTTAAAGAGCAGTTTTGTTTTGGGTTTTTTAGGGGGGAGCAATTTTCTTTTGAGTTTCCTAGTCTGTCTCCCAGGCTAGGGTGCAGTGGCACAATCTCAGCTCACTGCAGCCTTGACTTCCAGGTCTCAAGCGATCCTTCCACCTCAACCTTCCCGGTAGCTGGGACTACACATTCATGCCACCGCGCCTGGCTAATTTTTGTATTTTTTGCAGAGACTGGATTTCACCATATTGCCCAGGCAAGCCACAAGCAAGGCTGGTTTTGAACTCCTGAACTCTGCCTGCCTCTGCTTTCCAAAGTGCTAGGACTACAGGAACAAACCTCTGTACCCAGCCAAGAACAGTTTTAAGTTCACAGCAAAATTGAGCAGAAAGTACAGAGAGTTCCCAAGGTCCTCCCTGCTCCCACACACGCACAGCCTCATCATCAGTATCCCCACCAGAGTAGTGCAGTTGTTACAACAGACAAACCTGCACTGACATCATTACCACTCAAAATCTATAGTTTGCAATAGGGTTCACTCCTGATGTTCAACACTCCACAGGTTTAGACAAATGTATGACATGTATACATCACTATGATACCATACAGGGTATTTTCACCGCCCTACAAATCTGCTGTGCTCTGCCTATTCCAACCCCTGCCCCCTCACCAACCCCTGGCAGCCACTGATCTTTTTATTATCTCCATAGTTTTGTCTTTTCCAGAATGTCGTATAGTTGGAATCGTGCAGTTAGTACCCACAAAAAATTTTTAAATTTCAAAACTAACAACATATTATTTAGAAATATGAACACACGGCCAGGCACGCTGGCTCACGCTCATAAAAAATGAAATACACAAAATAAAAAGAAGAAAAAAAAATGAAAGAAAGAAAAGATGGAAGGAAGGAACAGGGGAGGAAGGGAAATAAAAGAGAAAAGGAAAGAAAAAAAGAAGAGGAAGTCAGGAAAGGAAAAAGGGAGAAGAGAAGAGGGAAGGGAAGAAAGAAAGAGGCCAGGTGTGGTGGTTCATGGCTGTAATCTCAACACTTTGGGAGGCTGAGATGGGAGGATCACTTGACGCTAGGAGTTTAAGATCAATCTGGTCAACACAGAGAGACCCCAACTCTATAAAAAAATAAAACAAGAAAAGTATGGGCGTATATAGTAAAAAATATTTTTTAAATAAAACAAAAAATTCAGGATCGTGGTTACTTTCAAGAGAGGCCCAGGATGACACTAGCCCTACAGGGAGGGTGGCCAGGTAAAATTCAGTATGCCCAGTGAAATTTGGATTTCAGATAAACGATGAATAGTTTTTTAGTATGAGTATGTCCCATGAAGTATTTGGAACACACTTATACTTTAAAAAAAAAAAAAAAAAAAAAGCATTTTTTATTTTTCTAAACTTAAATTTAAGTGGGCATCCTGTTTTTAAAGTTCTTTTGTTATTTTCCTTTTTTTTTCAAGATGGAGTCTCGCTCTGTTGCACAGGCTGGAGTAAAATGGCACGATCTGGGCTCACTGCAACCTTCGCCTCCTGGGTTCAAGTGATTCTCCTGCCTCAGCCTCCCAAGTAGCTGGAATTACAGGCACCTGCCACCATGCCCAGCTAATGGTCTCCAACTCCTAACTTTGGGTGATCTGCCCATCTCAGCCTCCCAAGTAATTTTGTATTTTTAGTAGAGATGGGGTTTTACCATGTTGGCCAGGCTGGTCTTGAACTCCGGGCCTCAAGTGATCCAGCTGCCTCAGATTCCCAAAGTGCTGGGATTACAGGCCTGAGCAAGCGCCCAGTCCTACTGTTGTTTTCTAAACCTGGTCCTGTGACAAACAAGTAACCTAATGCATGTTTGTACTGTTCTGTATCCTAAATGGGATGATAGTTTCTTAGGTGTTAACTTTGCTCTTATGCTTCACAACTGACATACACTAGATATCTATTCTTTGGTGTGTACAGGTAGTATGTAATTATTTTTCCCTATGCAAATGTTAGTGAGTAGGTTTGGATAGTAATTTCTTCTAGCCACCTTGTCAAGCCATAAGCAAGCAGATATGCCTTCTCCCAGTTGGCAGTGACCCACGTATAGGGAGGCACCAGGCTACCCCCAGGCTGGTGCTGGGTGCTCTGAAGCTCTGAACCCTCCTCCTTCAGGCCCAGTTCCATCACTCACCTTTTACACTGAGCCAGATGTCCACCTCCCTCACCCCAACGGGGTTGTCAGCCCGGCAGACATAGTAGCCCTCGTCCAGGTCCTGGGAGCAGTTATGGATGGTGAGGGTGGAGTTCTGGCCATCCTGGGTAATGAGATGGCGGCTGCTGGGCTGGATGACCACCTCGGGCTGGGTAAGGTTCCTCAGCCACAGGATCTTGGCAGGGGGGTAGGCCTCAGACACCTGGCAGGTGAGCGTCACATTGCCTCCCACGAAGCAAGTCTTCATGGGCTCAGAGAGAACGGAGGGACCCCCTGGTGATCAGAAGGTAAAGAAAGACAAATGCTTAAAGAGATCCAAATCACGGCCTGATATCTTCAAGAAAATTACAGTAGTCCTTTTTTGAAACTTAGTTTTTGCTCTGTTGCCCAGGCTAGAGTGCAGTGGCGCAATCTCAGCTCATTGTAACCTCTGCCTCCCTCCCGGGTTCCAGCGATTCTCCTGCCTCAGCTTCCCGAGTAGCTGGGAATACAGGCATGTGCCACCACATCTGGCTAATTTTTGTATTTTTAGTAGAGATAGGGCTTCACCATGTTGCCCCAGGCTGGTCTCAAACTCCTAACCTCAGCTGATCTGCCCATCTCACCTTCTCAAAGTGCTGGGATTACAGGGATGAGCCACCGCGCCTAGCCAGCTCCAGAAATTTCTGCACCACACCTGGTCTTACATAATAATAAACCTAACATTACTAAGCACTTACTGCAGGCATGGCACTGTCACCCATATTAACCCAATCCATTCTCACAGCAACCCTGTTAATTATACCCATTTTCTAGATAAGGAAACTGAGGCACAGAGAAAGTTAAGTAACTTGCTCGATGCTGCACAACTAAATAGGCAATGCAGCTAGGATTCAGAGTGACCAACTGTCCCTATCTGCCCAGGATATGGAGTTTTCCCAGGATGTGGGGGGTTTTCAGTTCTAAAACCAGAGAAGTTCTGGGCAAGCCAGGATAAACTGGTTACTGTATGTAAGACTGAAATCCAAGCAGCTTGGATTTGTAGTCCACCAGCTTTCCTTCTATGCTACACTTCTACCTATAAAAACTGGACAAACATCATATAAAAAATGGACAAACATCTGACAAGGATTTCAAGGGGACAAGAGGGCAGCTGTATTTGTTTCCAATTGCTGATGTAACAGATGGTGACAAACTTAGTGACTTAAAGCAAACACATTTGTTCTCTTACAGTTCTGGAGGCCAGGAGTCTAGAATGATCGTACAAGGCTAATATCAAGGTGTGGGCAGAGCTGGTGGCTTCTGGAGGCTCTAGAACAAGCTTGCCCAACCCGCAGCCTGCAGTCCAAATTCGGCCCAGGATAGCTTTGAATATGAGGACGTTTTTGCCCATCTGTGGTGGTGGATATGACGAAAATTATGCATGGACCCTTTTATTTTCGCTCATCAGCTATCATTAGTGTTACTGTTCATGCGAAATCCACTCCCATGATCAAATCACCTCCCACCGGGTCCCTCCCACAACACTGGGAGTTACAATTCAACATGAGAGTTGGGTGGGGACACAGAGCCAAACCAGATCATGGAGTTTCGCTGTGTTGCCCCAGGCTGGTCTCAAACTCCTGGGCCCAAGCAATCTGCCCATCCTCAGCCTCCTAAAATGCTGGGATACAGGCGTGAGGCACCATGCCTGACTGATCCTGGCACTTCTGATCTCCTTTCCCTTTTTTTTTCTCTTTTTGAGACAGGGTTTTGCTCTGTCACCCAGGCCTGGAGCGCAGTGGCACATCGGCTCACTGCAGCCTCATCCTCCCAGGTGCAAGCGATATTGTCTTTGCACACCACCGGGCGCAGCTACCTTATTTATTTTTAATTTTTTGTAGAAACAAGGTCTGTGTTGCCCAGGCTGGTCTCGAATTCCTAGCCTCAAGCTATCCTCCCGCCTCAGACTCCCAAAGTGCTGGGATTACAGGCATGAGCCACCATGCCCTGCCTTCTCTCTTCTTACAAAGAAAGACACTAGTCCTGGATCACAGCCCACTTTAATCCAGTATGACCTTATCTTATCTTGATTGCAACTGCAAAGACTGTTTCTGAATGAGGTCATACCCACAGATATCAGGGTTTGGACCTGAACACATCTGTTGGGGAGACACAACTGAACCGCAATCTCCATCTAGCTTCATCAGTATTTTACACACGGCACCACGGCCACACTGGTCTTCTCTTGGGTCCTCAAATGCCAAGTTTGTTTCCACCTTAGGGCCTTTGTGTTTGCTGCTGCCTCTGCCAGGAACACTCAGTCCACAGATGTACACCTAGCCAGCTCCTTCCCATTCTAAGGATAGATTATTACCACCTCAAGGAGACCTCCCTGTTGAGAAATATTAAGTTTACCCTGCTCCCATGGAGGATATCTTGAGTTTGTAATTAGTGGTAGGTGGGTAACAGCTGCCTACTCGGTAGATTCTTGAGTTATGTGTAAATGTAGAACACCTGTGTATTAATAAGAATCACCTGTGTAAGAGCAAATAAATACATGGATGAGCATCTGCTCAGGGCCTTCAGTCCTGGAGAGCTGTCAGCCCCGCAGGCTCTCAGGCTGTTGGTCCCCAGGATAGATCCACTCTGTTGTGCTATCTGGGTGTCTGCCTCTCAAATACCTTGAGCACCGCCTGGGTGGGGGTCTCCCGACTGAGCTGGTTCTCGGTACCTCCCTGCCACCCTAGGAAAAGTGGCCCTCTTCTTAAAAAGGCCTCTCTTTTATAGATACCATTTTATTATCTTCATAGTATTATCATATCTGGACCTATCTTACTTGTTTTTGTACTTTGTTTTTTTTTTTTTTTTGAGATGGAGTCTTGCTCTGTCGCCCAGGCTGGAGTGCCATGGTGCGATCTCGGCTCACTGCAACCTCCACCTCCCGGGTTCGAGCGATTCTCCTGCCTCAGCCTGCTGAGTAGCTGGGATTACAGGCATGCGCCACCATGCCTGGCTAATTTTTGTATTTTTAGTAGAGATGGGGTTTCACCATGTTGGTAAGGCTGATCTCAAACTCCTGACCTCGTGATTCACCTGCCTCAGCTTCCCAAAGGGCTGGGATTACAGGTGTGAGCCACCGCACCCAGCTGTTTTTGTACTTTCTGTCTTCCTTCTACCCCCATGCCACCCAGTATATAAGCTCTGTGAAAGAGGAATAGTTGTGGTTTTAAAAATATGTACATTCTCTGACACATTTCCCTTCAAAAAGCAGTGCCTAATTCTCCCCACTACTCTTGAATGTGGGCTGGACTCATTTCTAATACCTAGAGTGTGGCAGAAGGGATGCCATGTAACTCCTGAGGCTAGGTCATAGAAAGGATAGCGTCAGCTTGACTCACTCCAGATTGGATCATTTGCTCTGGGGGAAGCCAGCTGCCATGTTGGAAGGACACTCAAGCAGCCTGATGGAGAATCCCACATGGAGAAGAAATAGTTGCCAGGCCTGGGCGTGAGCACTTCAAAAGCAGATCTTTCAGATGATTTCAGCTCCCCTCCCACCAACCTTCAAGTCTTCTGGCTGACACCCCAGACATCACAGAGCCAAGACAAACCATCCCCAATGCCCACTGTGTCTTGTCTGAATTCCTGACCCACAGAAATCATGAGATAATTAATGGTTATTCCTGTTTTAAGCCATTATGTTTGAGGGTCATTTGTTACATAACTAAATGCTATAGTTTGAATGTTTGTCCCCTCCAAATCTCATATTTAAATTTGATCCTCAGTGTTGGAGGTAAGGCCTAATGGGAAGTGTTTGGGTAAGTGAATTTTCATTCTGTTAGCTTGGTCCACAAGTAATTAGAATTTTTGTTGTTACTTTTGCACCAACCTAATGTTAGCACTGGTTGGTTTTTTGTTTGTTTTGTTTTGTTGATGGCATTTCACTCTATCACCCAGGCTGGAGTGCAGTGGCACAATCCCAGCTCACTGCAACCTCTGCTTCCCAGTTTCAAGTGGTTCTCCCGCCTCAGTCTCTGGAGTAGCTGGGACTACAGGCATGCGCCACCATGCCCAACTAATTTTTTTTATTTTTAGTAGAGATGGGGTTTCATCATGTTGGCCAGGCTGGTCTTGACTCCCGACCTCAGGTGATCCACTTGCCTTGGCCTCCCAAAGTGCTGGGATTACAGGTGTGAGCTACTGCGCCCAGCCAGTGCTGGTTGTTAAAAAGAGCCTGGCATCTTCCTTCTCTCTCTTGCTTTGTCTCTCACTGTGGATCTCTGCACAAACTAGCTCCCCTTCACCTTCCGTCCTGTGCAGAAGCAGCCTGATGCTCTCACCAGAAGCCAAGCGGATGCTGGCTTGCACAGCTTATGCAACTATGAGCAAATAAAGTAATTTTTAGCCAAACACAGTGTTTCACACTTGTAAGCCCAGCTCTTTGGGAGGCCAAGACGGGTGGATCACTTGAGGTCAGGAATTCAAGACCAGCCTGGCCAACATGGTGAAACCCTGCCTCTACTAAAAATACAAAATTAGCCGGGCATGGCAGTGTATGCCTATAGTCCGAGCTACTCAGCAGGCCAAGGCAGGAGAACCACTTGAACCTGGGAGGCAGAGGTGGCAGTGAGCCAAGATCATGCTACTGCACTCCAGTCTGGGCAACGGAATGAGACTCTGTCTCAAAACAACAACAACAACAAACCTTTTCTTTATAAACTTCCCAGCCTCAGGTATTCCTTTACAACAGTAAATGGACAGACACAAAGGTGAACCTCATCTGTCTTCTTCACTGTTCCATCCTCAGCACCTAGAAACTGCACCTGGCATATAGCAGGTGCTCAATTAGTATTTGTTGTGTGGAAAATAGCTTGGACTAGAACTAAGAAGCTTGAGCTAAGCATCTCTGAAGTTTGAAAGGAATGAAACATAAAGAAAAAGAATGGAAGAAAGGGAAGGAATTCAGTCCACTCTGACATCCTAGGATTTCTTTCTCAGAAGAACTCTGAAATGCTTCTCCCAGGAGTAAGTAAGGCAGCTGAACTCCAACCCCAAGACAAAGCAAAACAGACTCACTGATCTGCACCACACAGCTGGCACCCGACTCTGGCCCAACTACATGAGTCGCAGCACACTTGAACTTCTTGCCATCCGACAGCTGGGACTTGTTCAGCGTTTCCACCCCCAGGTTTGACTTCCCCACCATTACACCTCCTGGCTCTTCTATCCACAGGAAGTTAGGGTCAGGGTATCCCCCATCCCAGCGACAGGTGAGCTGCAGCATGAACGATCCTGATGCCATCTGTGCCCGGCACTGGGGAGCTGACGGAGGGGGATCTGCAAAACACCAGAGGAGAGCATGCGCTCACTCACACACTCTAAGATCAGCCACTGGGCTGGCTCTACAACTGCAGAGGGTCTCAGAGAGACATCAACCTCAGTTAGTATAGCATCCAATAGCTCCTAGCACAAATTCCTGCGTGACAACAGTCAGGTTTCCTCTTTTGGGTGTTAAACCTCTGGGGACCTGGGTCTCATTCGCCTTTGCATTTCTTTTATTTTTATTTTTTTTTTATTTTTTGAGACGGAGTCTCACTCTATCACCCAGGATGGCTCACTGCAACCTCTGCCTCCCAGGTTCAAGTAATTCTCCTGCCTCAGCCTCCCAAGTAGCTGGGATTACAGGCACGTGCCACCACACCCAGCTAATTTTTGTATTTTTAGTAGAGACACGGTTTCGCCATGTTGGTCAGGCTGCTCTTAAATGCCTGACTTTAGGTGATCCACCTGCCTCAGCCTCCCAAAGTGTCGGGATTATAGGTGTGAGCCACCGCGCCCGGCCTTGCCTTTGCATTTCCTATTTATTTATTTATTTATTTAGAGACAGAG
>PVKP010041741.1:0-17260 GCA_004027715.1 Plecturocebus donacophilus | reverse complement strand
TCTTGCTGGTAGGGGCGTCTGTGGACACAGCCCTTTTGAACGGTGTTGGGACCCGGCCTGGGAAGCCGCCTCTCTGCTTCATTCCCACCTCAGGGTGGGCCTCTCAGTGAGGATTTACTCCTGAAGGGTTGAGCAGTGAGTGAATGCACAGCCCGCTTGAGCAGTCCTTTGAAAGCCCCGCCTGCGGGTGGGTGGGGTCCTTAGCTGTTCAGGAGCTGCTGCAACATCCAGGCTGCTCTCTCGGCTCAGCTGGGAACTCTCAGAAACATGCACCCTCTTGCCTGCAGGAACGAGGTTGGCCGGGCCAGGAAGGCTGCTTGGGCAGGGGTTTCCAGGCAGAAGCTCATCCAGGGCTGGATGGAGGGGCTGGCAGAGAACTGAAGGAGCAGGTTCCATGGGCTGAGAGGGGCCAGAGGGTTGGTGAGGAGGCCGGAGCTGCAGCCAGCTGGGCAGCTAAGCGGGCATGAGGCCACACTGTGGAGCTCCTGCAGCAGCAGCTCACAGCCCAAGCCCAGCACAGCTCTCTGCAGAGGAGACCGCGCTGCCAGCATGGAGCCTGTGCTCCAGACACTTGTCCACGAGTTTAAAAGCATGAAGAACACCATGGCGAGGAGCCTCATACACGTGTCAACGTGGAAGGACAGCTGTCTGCTGAGCACCTGCTGGGTGCTGCCTGTCTGAGCCTCCTCCATACATAGCATCAAAGAGCAGGAGCAGTTTTGATTTTAGTAAACAGCTCTGTTGCCCCCAAAGTGTCTGTGGGTGAACCAGGGCTACCGTGAGAACTATCGCAGATGGGGCCTGAGCAACAGAAATGTGTTCTCTCTCAGTCCTGGGGGCTGGAGCTCCGAGATCCAGGCGTGGCAGGGCTGGTGCTTCTGAGGCCTCTCTCCTTGGCTTGTAGACGCTGCCACTCTGTGTCCTCACGTGGCTGTCCCTTTGTGTGCGCCCGTGTCCTCATCTCCTCTGTACGGACAACAGTCCTGTTGGATTAGGGCACACCCATAGGGCCTGATTTTACCTTCACCAAGTCTTTACAGGCCCTATCCCCAAATACACCCACATGCTGAGGTACCAGGGGTTTGGACTTCAAGCTATGAATATGGGGGTCACAATTCAGCCCTTAGCAGCGCCTGTGTCCATCTATGCCCTGCACCAATTAGGAACCCTTTTGGTAATGAGCAGCAGGAACAGAAAATAAACAAGATCGAGGAAGATGCCTCTCCTACATCACAGTCCAGAGCTGGGCAGGCTGATGTTGCTCAGCACTTCTGCTCCCGACAGCCCCAGAAACCAGGCCTGGGGGCTCTGTCATGCCTGGCCTCCACTGCCCAGGTCACTTGGCTGATGCTGTGGTTCCAGCCATCACAGCTGCATTCCCAGCATTTGGAAGGAGGAAGGGGCAAGGAGCGTGCACCAACTATCTGCTAAGGAAATTCCAGAAATCTGCCCTCCATACTTGTATTTCATGTCACTGGACCTAGTCCCATGGCCACACCCAGCTGCAAAGGAAATTGTGAAATGCAGCCTTTATGCTGGATGGGCCTGTGCACTGCTGAAAATGTGGGTGCAGTTATAGCAGGAAGAGAGATGGGGTGATAGGGGCATGTTCGAGTCTCCACCTTAGCCCTTGTTGACCTTGATTATCGCCTCATTTGTATTGGCCCAAGATGCTGCCTCGCTGTTCTTTTAACTGACATCTCCCAAGTTATCATCTTTCCTGTCTATTTGTAGTTCCATCTTGGAATTTCCTGAATTTATTCTTGGAATTCCCACATTTTGTTTTGGATTGGATTGTCATTCGATGGTTGATTTGAGAGATGTTACACATTCTAGCATTATCCTTTGTCTTTTTCATAGATTGCAAACATTTTCACGTTGCCCATCATTTTCTTGTTTGCTTATGGCATCTTTTGTCATAAGGAGAATGTTGAGGGTCGTATTAAACATTGTCTGGACTCTCTTTTCTGGTATTTTTAGGTGGCATGTTCCTGAAAGCACTGTGTACTCAAACGCTGTAACCATGTTCTGTGTCCCCTCAGTACTCCGATTCTTTTGTTTCTCGTGTCTCAGTCTTTGGTCAATGAGGAATGTATCTTCTGAAAGCCATGAGAAGGTACCTCGGCTTCTGTTATCCGGAGAACATGGCTCACCAGCCTTGGCCCTTCCCTTGCTCAGCCCTGGCCCGTGGGGAGCAGCCCCCTGCTGGCCGAGGTCCCCACCTCCAGGCTGTGCCCAGCTGGGCTCAGTCCACGGAAGGCACCACAAGAGACTGGAGGGCCAGGTCTGGGCAGCCAGGTGTTTCCACTCCTTATGCTCTGCCCAGGTGGCTCTAGCCCCCCCGGGGGAGGACCCCTGCACTCTCAGCCTCTGCCAGCAGCCCCCCTTATCCCTCCAGCATCTGCTGGGACTGCCGCATCTCTGGACCCTTTTGGCGTCTCAACTCTCCCATCTCCCGGGTAACCAATTCCCTGTGTTCATTTCCTCCTATTTTCAGTATTCCTTTCCTGTGTGTGCCCTGACTAACACAAATACCAGCGACCACACCCTGCTTGTTTTTTTTATAGAAAAGGGAAAAGAAAAAAGTGCTTCTTATCAATTGGAAATGCCACCTCCACCTTGCAGTAAATGCCCATAAATGCGGAGTTGTGTCCCAGCCTCTCTCCTGGCTCACTGTCTGTTCTGTGTCTTGTACCAACAGCAGGCTAGTCCAAGGCTGAAGATTCCAGCATCTCAGAAGCACCTGGTAGAGCCCATTGGCTGCTACTCCCCACGTACCAGTGAGTACCTGCTGCTGTTCCTGTAAAGCGTGTTCCACTCTGCCTGCCCACGTTGTCTTCTGTGTGAATTCTGGGACGAGTTTGATGACTTTCATGAAACATCCTTCCTAGAAAGACGTTGATTGAGATTTTATTGAATTTATATGAATTGGGGAAGGAGGTCTTTGCAATAGTAGATATTTGAGTCCTGAATATGCTATTTCTTCCCATCATTTCAGATTTGTTTTTATATTCTCTAGTAAGGTTTTATAATTTTCCAAATTGAGATCTTCCCATTTTATGTTGGATTCATTCTGAGGCATTGCCTAGATTCTGTGGCTATTGTGATTGGTATCTTGTCTCTATCGTGTTTTTAATTAGTTAATGCTGTGCTTAGGAATGCTACTGACGTTTTTGTGGGTCTTATATTTTACCATTTTGCTGAACTCTCTAACAATAGCGATTTCACAGTAAAATCAATGATAGCATTTTTTCTCTTCCTTTGCAATTTTAATTTTTTCATGACCAACTCTACTTTTTAGCTAAAAGTGGTGACAAAGAACTTATCTTGAGTGACTACTAAGAATGAGTCTAATATTTCACCATTAACTATAACATTTGTTTAGGATTTCTAGGAGACCCTCTTTATTAAGTTGAGGAAGTTTGATTCTATTCTTTTCTATTTTCTTGAGACAGTCTCGCTCTGTCTCCTAGACTGGAGTGCAGGGGCACGAACACAGTTCACTGTAGCCTGGGTCTCCCAGGCCCGAGGAACCTTCCTGCCTCCGCCTCCTGAGTAGCTGGGAATACAGGTGCATGCCACCACCTCTGGATAATTTTTTAATTTCTGGTCCAGACAGGGTCTTCCTGTGTTGCCCAAGATGGTCTCAAACTCCTCCGCTCAAGCAGTCCTCCCACATCAGTCCCCTAAACTGCTGGGATTACAAGCATGAGCCACCACACCTGGCTTACGTTGTTTTTAAGAATTTAAGTTGTTTCTGGTTTTGTTGTTTTAATCATGAATACAAGATGTTTCTAATAATGGTGGGTGTGTCATTTGAACAAATCTTCTTTCTGAGGAAGAAAGCAGAAAAACTGGACCAAAAATTTAAAAATCTGTTAGAATGCATTAGAAAGCTAATGAGATAGTGATGAGTTCTCATGTCAGAATCTGGGGACAGGTGGAGGCCCAGGAGGGGCTCCCAGTACTTAAGACGATGTGGTAGGCAGACAGCTCCAAGCTCCCTGCCCTTGGTGCACACACATCTTCTCCAGGTTACACCAACATTAATGAAGGCGCTTCTGTGAAATGACTCTGCACCTGTCATTAATGTCCCGAATCAGATAACCTTAAGCTAGAGAGATGATCCCTGGTGGGCCTGACTTAATCAGGTGAAGCCATAAAAGGAACTAGTTCCTCCTGACAAAGAGATTAAAAGTGTGAGAGAGTCAACATGAGGGAGTGTCTCTGTTGCTGGTATTACAGATGGAGGGGGCACATCACAGTCCCACATGCTGGGACTCCAGTCCTACAACCACAGGAGCTGAATTCTCCTGGAAACCTGGATGAGCTAGGAAGGGGACCCCAAGCTGTGAATGATGATGTAGCCTTGCCCACACCTTGGTTTCAGCCTTCCCTGAGCAAAGAGCCCAGTCCTGGGGTGCTAGGTTTCTGACCTGTGTACTGAGAGCTGATGAACACATGTTGATTGAAGCCACTAAATTTATAGTGATTACACAGCATGGAAAACAAATACATGTGTGGCTTCCCAAGGAGGCATCTGGGACCCTGGTGACACTGAGAGCTTTACCAGGGAGGAGGCTGGTACCTGCTGTTTAGAAATTCAGTAATCCACAGTTAAATTACTCACAGATTAAGGAAAAAAATCACAGTGTCAGTTGGAAAATATGTTGAACTTAGTAAAAATGACAGTAACGCCTATCCACATTTGTGAGATTGCAATAAGAGCTGTGCTTCCTGGGAAACGTAGTTTCAAATGCAGGTATTAGTAAAGGTAAGGCTGAAAAATCAATGACAATGATGGCAAAATAAGCCAAAGAAAGTAGAAAGCAAACGATGGTAAAAATATGAGCACAAATTGATCAGATTTTTAAAGTTTCCAATAAAGAGAACAGATCAAGCCAAAAGATGGTTCTTTGAAAGGCAAAATGAAATGGGGAATCCTGCTGAGCACGTGAGCAGGAAGACAGCAGAGAAGGGGCAAGAAGATGATGCCAGAAATGTTTGGGAGAGATCACTCTAGGTCTTGCAGGTATTCAAAAGATAAGAGGACAAAATATGAAACATAAAGTTACCACATAACCCTGCACTGAAATCGCCTGTCCCACAGAAACTTGTACACAGACGTTCACAGCAACATTGTTCATAAACGCCGAAAAGCGAAGCAACCCAAACGCCCACCAGCTGATGAACGTAGAGAGCAAATGTGTCCATCTCTACGATGGAATATCATCACGCTGGAAGGTAATGAGGTGCTGCCGTGCACTGCAGCAGGATGGATCTCAGACACCCCATGCTGAGCCGCCACAGCCGCCCCGGAAGCTCGCATGTCACATGTCACATGACTTTATTTATATGAGACGTCCAGAATAGGAAAATATCTAGAGACGGTAAATGCATGAGTGTCTGCTGGGGGAGGAGAGTGGTACCTGCTGAGGGTACAGAGATTCTTTGGTGGAGGATAACAATGTTCTGGAATTGGACGGTAGCGGTGCTTGCCCAATAGTGTGAATATACAAAAATCCGCTGAATTGTGTGGTTTAAAATAGTGAGCTGTATGTTATATCAACTTTGTCTCAAAAACAATTTTGAAAAAACAAAAAAAGATAAGAGATGATTGTGAACAAGTAAGTTTATGCCGATTCATGTGAGGCCCAGGCCCCAGGTCCTGTCTGCAGCTCCCAGCACGTGACCTTCCTTTCCTTCCTCCTGCCACCTCTGAGAGTGTGACGCAGGGCAGTTGCCCTGGCGCCTGAGTGCCCTTCCCCGGGGTTCACCCCCAGCCCGGACTCAATAAGAAGCTGCGCTTCCATTACAAACTCCTAGAAGAGCATCTGCTTGGCCCAGCCAGGGTCGGTTACCCAGCCGGCCACACGAATGTGGCTGAGGCGACAGGACCACGTGCCCTGACCTTGGCTGCTGTGGCCCATCCCTGGGAGGGGTGGGGAGCAGGTAGGTCCTAGAGGAAAGGGGCTAAATACTTGAGGGCAGAGCCCTTGCGGCCTCATCATCTGGTAAAGGCCCCACCTCTCGACACTTTGACAAGGGCAATCAGAGTTCAACCTCAGCTGTGGAGGGGATGAACATTCAAACCACAGCCCCATGCCAACGAGCTCGGACCTTGCCAAGAGAAATAGGTGGGTATCTCCGGAAGGGTCTCACAGGACAGCGTTGTGGCTGGGGGGTTTGTCCCCCACACTCTGGGTGCTGGGATCGTGGCCCGGGTGGGAGATGACGGGAGCAGAGTCTGGGGGTCCAGGAGCAGGACTAGGGAGAGTGCTGGAGGCGGACATCTGGGGACCAGGATGCGGGACTGTGGAGGTGCTGGGGCTCTAGCCTGCCTGGAAACTGTCCCAAGCGGGGTCCTTGGTGCTGAGCACTCACGGTGGGCTCTGCTTTAAAGGAAAGAGCGTGGGGCAGCCTCTGCCCGGTGGCCATGGTGGCAGTTCTTGGCCAGCATGTCGCAGACGCCACTCACCCAGGCGCCCTCCTGCCGCTGTGCATTATTAAATTATTCCTCGGAAAATCAGGGGAGAGGCATGAATAATTCAAACAAGGGATGA
The DNA here is from genome assembly GCA_004027715.1 of Plecturocebus donacophilus. Taxonomy (NCBI): domain Eukaryota; kingdom Metazoa; phylum Chordata; class Mammalia; order Primates; family Pitheciidae; genus Plecturocebus; species Plecturocebus donacophilus. The sequence goes on along the minus strand of PVKP010041741.1, from coordinate 10,697 downwards.
AATCAAATCTAATCAAGTCTGTCTGCCTGCTTGAACTTTGACATGACGACCAGAGCAGATGAGTAAAGCCGTCCGGAGCTTGAAATGAGAATTCAGCGTCAGGATTTGCACTCAGACGTTGCTAAGGATGCTCAGAGGTGAAGGAAAAGGCAGGTGAGAGCTGCTGTGGCAACTCCCCACTCCCAGTGTAGAGTCTCATTGGTCCTTGTGGCTGAGGCCAGGTCCCAGCACTGTCCATCCATGTGACCCTGTGAAAGTACCTAGCCAGGCCCAGCCTCAATTTCCTAGTCTATAAAATGGGAGCAAAAATACAATCTGCCTCAGAAAGTTGTTTTGCATACTCAGCAAAATAACACACAAAAGGCAATTCATGCCAGTACAGGGCAGGCAGGGAATAGAGGGTGGACACCTGTATCCTTCCATCCTTAATAAAAGTGCTTGAGCAAAGTAAAGATGAGCCTTTGCTATCAGCTCAACATTTCTAATTTTCCTGCCTGAAATATGTCCACATACATGTGCATTTAAGTAATGGCAGACACACATCTTTCTCATGAAGGAGCTACATGGGCTGGTATTTTCTTGTTATTTTGTCCATAAAATGCCCAGACAGTTCCACAATTTTGGAAATGACAAGTAATGGAGAAATAAGGTGTCATCAGCAGGGCGACTTCAGTGAAGGCACCTAGTGGCAGCTGGCAGCCCCCACCTGCTCAGGCAGCTTCTCTGGCCCCTGCCCGCTGCCCCCAGGGCCAGGAGCAAATTTCTACTCTTGCCAATTTGCCTACCAAGACCTCCCCATTAGCCTGTGGTCTGCCGCCTGGACTGTCACTGTGGGACCATGTGATGGCTGCTGGCTATCAGGACAGCCACCACCTACCTCCACAGCCACTCTGTGCAGCTGCTCTAAGGGACACACCGTTCCCTGCTGCCACCCCAGGAGGCTCTCCAGCTCCCTATCAGGAGCACCGTGACTCCTCCAGGCAGGATGAAGCTGCTGCTGTGCCTGGAGCTCTCAGGTCCCACCTCCGTGCCTGAGCCCTGGTCCGGCTGCGCTGCATGGAGCTCCCTTTATGAGAAGGGTCATCCAGCACCACTGCTGGGACTTGAGGCAGCACTGCTGTCTCTGGCAAGGCTGGCCCCTGAGAGGAGCCTGAAAAGTGGATGACTTAGGTGACCAGCTCACCCCCTCAGCAGCTGGCCTGCAGCCCGGGCTTGCCATGGGCCTCCGGTAAGGTGCTGCTCGGGCTTAGCCTGCATCCTCATACATGGAAAGGAGGGCACCGTCCCTGCTCCGGATCGATTTCAAGGACTCGCATGGTAGGATCGTGTCCCTCAAAGTTCATATGTTGAAGTCCTTACTCCTGGTCCCTCAGAGTGCGACTGTCTGGAGACAGGACTTTTAAGAGGTCATGAAGTTAAAATGAGGTCACTATTCCGACATGACTGGTGTCCTTTCAAGAAAAGGAGATAAGGAGCCAGACACACATGGAGGGACAACCGTTTGAGGGCACAGGGGGAAGGTGGCTGAATGCAGGCTGAGGAGAGCAGCCTCAGGAGAAACCAGCACTGCCCACACCTGGATCGGAAATGTAGCCTCCAGGACTGTAAGACTGAGGATCTGTTCTTTGAGGACTTTGTGTGTATGTAAGTTTTTTTTTTAATGGAGTTTCACCCTTGTTGCCCAGGCTGGAGTGCAGTGATCTTGGCTCACCGCAACCTAAGCCTCCCAGGTTCAAACGATTCTCCTGCCTCAGCCTCCCGAGTAGCTGGGATTACTATCGTATTTTTAGTAGAGATGGGGTTTCTCCATGTTGGTCAGGCTCTTTCAGGACTTGGTTAGGGCAGCCCTCGTATCTAATGCCATCACGAGAACTCTGTGGCACTTCCCTCCACAGCCCTTCCCTGGGCCCTCGCTGTCCCAAGCTCTCTCCTGGGCACGGGGCTCAGGATGGCGAGCTCGGGCATCAGGATGGTGAGCTTGGGGGTCAGGATGGCGAGCTCGGGGGTCAGGATGGCAAGCTCAGGGGTCAGGATGGTGAGCTTGGGGATCAGGATGTTGAGCTTGGGGGTCAGGATGGTGAGCTTGGGGGGTCAGGATGGTGAGCTTGGGGGTCAGGATAGTGAGCTCAGCACTCAGGTCCAGACTCGCAGGATGCAGAGTCTGGGCACCCAGCGTCACCCAGCTGGTCACTCAGGGGGTCTACAAGGAAGGTACATTCTTAGGCCGGGGTGCCAGTGGCAGGACACCTGCTCCTCTGAGGACTAGCTGTGGCCAGCACGTCACGCAGGAAGGAGACCGTTTGGCCTTTTAGACTTTCCTGATGCTGCTAAGATGTGGGAGGTCCTGGATGGGGTGAGGTTTCTTGCACCACCGGACTCAGGGTCAGGATGTGTAGACAAAGAAATTCCAGGTTGGAATTGGGGGAGCTTGTAGCATCTCCAGAAAGCGCCCCTATAACCTGGAACCCAAGCAGAGCTGTGTTAAAGGGTGAGAACTGAGTGAAGAAAGATGGAGTGTCTAGAAGGGGACCCACCCAGAGAGAAAGGCATGTAAGTGGGCATGGGGTGGGCCCCCCTGGAGTCCACCGGTCAGGGTAAAGGACTCTCCACTGGGTACCAAGTGGACTCCACAATTGGGTGACCATGAGGCCTGCAGGGCAGTGGGTGGAGGTGGGTGAAGGCAGCTGGGCAGGACCTTTCAGCACACAGGGATGTCAGCCCCAGAATGGCCGTCTTCCGAGAGACCCAGAGCATTGACCCTAGGGTGTGGAGCCGCCAGTGCCCCGCCATGGGTGGTGTCAAGCAGAATGCCTCTTGCCGCCAGATCTGGCATCTGCACTGCCTGCCTCTCCTGCCACAGGCTGCCACCTCCCCGACACAGAGACCCAGCCCGGCCGGCGTTCTCACAGGAGCCTGGGGGTGGGGGTCGCTGTTGTCCGCCCCTCCAGGACGCACGTCCCTAGGCCTGAGCCCCTGCTTGGCTCCTGCTGCACCCTGCCGGCTCAGCACCGCAAAGGGCAGCCGTTCTTCTTCTTGACATTTTCCAGATAAGTGGATGTTTTTATCCTGGAATTTGGGAGTGACCTTTCTCTGCTGTCTGGGAGGAAGCATCTGTCACCAGTGTGAAGCCTCCCAGTCTCCCAGGGCTCCACTCCGTGGCCCCTGCATGCTTGAGCCAGTCCTCCCAGACACCACTGTTGGGGGCAGGGCTGGCCCTGGGGTCAGGCAACAACCAGAGCTGGCAGCTACTCTGGGACACAGCCCAGGCCGGGAGGAGGCAGATGCAGACACCACTGGACCCTGGGAGACCAGGCTGTGGTCCCTCCTCCTGTCCCTTGGTGCCCAGCACACAGAGGGGCTGAGGAGGGGCGGGGAGCGGCCAGGATAGTGGTCTCCCTGCTGGCCTGAGGAGGAGCAAAGCCTGCCTGGGACCACCGGGACCCCTCTTCACCACCAGCCTGGCCATGGAGAGGGACCCAGCCTCCCGTGGAGCACACGGTCACCCGACAGCTGGTCACGATTGGGTGGGCAGTGAGTCCTCCCTCTCCAGTCTCAACTGCACAGGGAGGACCCGCTGTGGGACAGGCCGACAACTGTCTGCCCAGGGGCTGTGCTGGGAAGGAGGGTGTGGGCTTGGAGGGCAGGCCTGGGCGCTGAGGCATTTCCAGGTAGGAAGCAGACAGCACCTGGGTGGCTGGAAGAGGCCGCCCCGAGGGCATGCGGACCCTGGGCAAATATATTCCCTGGAGTCCCTATTTCTGTAAACCATCAGGGTTTCCAAAATCAGCAAGACAGCACCATGCTGGCCGCCCAGCCTCACATGATCCAATTAAAGGAAGCGCTGCTGGCTATTGGGGAACCATCTGTTTCTGGCCCTTCTTCTGGAACCAGATCCAGGCTACACCATCCTCACAATAACCATCAGCCTGGATCCCAAAGCTCCCTGAGACATGTGGCCCACTTTCCACATGGTGAATGGACCACACAGTGCCCGGCAGAGAGGAGCAGGAGCCACCAGGGCCCACATGGGTCCCGTTCAGGCTTGGGGAGCCACCCCCGGGCACCTCTAGCAGTCCTGACTGGTCCCAGGCACTGGAGGGGGACTTGGAATTTCCAAGAAAGGCAATCCAAACTGGGAGGTCCCGAGTCCCGGGACAGGGCCCCACCACCCAGGTCTAAGGTGATACTGACTACAGAGACCCCAGGTGACAGGACCGAGGCCTCCCAACCCTTCCCTCCCAAGAGCCAGGGCTGAGCCTGACACAAGGACAGAGGAAGGGCTGGGCTGGGATGGAAGGGACACTCATGGGGGCAGCTCCCTGGAGCCAGGACTAGCCACCCAGACTCAATCTGCAGGTAGCACCGCCCCACACCTCAGATGTCAAGTGGTGCAAAGCTCAGGTGCTGCACCCACCTGCTTCCCCATGCCCAGGCCACCCCACTCCAGGCCAGGGTGGGTGCCAGGGCCCCCTTTGCCAACCTCGGGCCCAGCAGACTCCTTCTCCCCAAGACTCTGCTCAGAAACACCAGAGGCTTTCTCAGCCTATGCAAGACCAGACAGCGTTCATCTCTCAGTGTCAATAAATCAGGCGTCTCCAGGGCAATGACTTTTACTTGGTAAATACTGAGCAGGAAGAGACGGCGGCATGAGCCCCCAGTCTAGAACCGCAGGCAGCAGGCTGCCACCTATTGATCTCATCTTCCTCCAAGGCCAGGGTGCTGCAGGGAGGAGCAGCCTGGCCTGTGACGTGGCCCCGCTGGCAGGGACAGGAGGAGCAGCCGCGCCTCTCCCCAGCTGCATGAGGTGGTCTCGCAGGGGAGAGCCAGCCCTCCGGGAAGGGACCTCGGTAGGGCCATGGCAGCTGGAGCAAAAATCCACCACAGAATGCAGAGGGAGCTGCAGCAGGATGCTGGCAGTGGGAGGGGAGAGAGTCCTGGAGGCAGGGTGGGGAGCAAAGGGAAGGCAGCAACGCAGACGGTCCTGCGGGGCCGGCGGGGTGAGAGAAGAGGCTGTGCTGGGTGATCGCGCGCTGCTGCATAGAATCCCCTGGGACTCGGTAATTTATAAGAAGAGCATTTTAACACCCGCATGGCTCTGCAGGCTGCACCTGAAGCATGGTGCTGGCATCTGTTTCTGGGGAGGCCGCAGGAAACTTCCAATCATGGCGGGAGGCAAACGGGGAGCAGGCACATCTCATGGCAAAAGCAGGAGCAAGAAAGAGGGGGCGGGCACCACACTTTACAGCAACCAGGTCTACCGAGAATTCATGACATCGAGGACAGCACCAAGCCACGAGGGATCCGCCCCCACGACCCAAACACTCCCTACCTCCAACCCTGTAGACTCCATTTCAGCCCGAGGTGTGGACAGGGACAAATATCTAAACCATATCACAGGCGTCGGGCCCCCTGCCCATGGGTGGCCCTGAGGGTAGCTGTGCTGTTCTCTGCCCTGCTTGCCTGCCTTTGGGACCCACCTCCCATTCCATAAAGACTCTGCTCAGAACTTAGAGCTGGGGTGGGACTGAGCCCACCTCCTGGCCTCCAGGCTGGGCTTGTGTTTCCAGCTTGGCCCATCTCTGTATTCTGTTCCCTGATGCTGGGCCCTCCCCACTCCTGTCACCATCGTGAGTGGCAGGAGACTCAAGCTCCGCCAAGCCCTGGGCATTCCCCGCCCACGGGAAACAGAGAAGTGCTTCCCGTCTACTGGACACCTCATCCCATGATCTGCTGGCCCTGGGGTTGGGGTAGTCCTGTGTCTGTTGGCAGAGGAAAGAATGAGAGTCACAGGGCCTTCCTCTCTAAGACACAGGTGGTTCATTTCAAAAATATCCTATGTTGAGCCAGGCGTGGTGGCTCACTCCTGTAATCCTAGCACTTTGGGAGGCTGCGGCAGAAGGATCACTTGAGGCCAGGAGTTGATCAGCCTGGGACACAGTGAGACCCTCTTTCTACAAAAGTTTGTTAAAATTAGCTGGAGTATTGGCACATGCCTACAGCCCTAGCTCCTCAGGAAGCTGAGGGGAGGATCACACAAGCCCAGGAGCTCTAGGCTGCAGACAGAGGGAGACCCTGTCTCCTACCATCCTAAATCAAGCCTTGCTGTAGACGAAGATGCATTCTCCTTTCAGCAGGTCTGTATGAGAAACTGATACAGCTCCAAGTCACGTTACTCTGATGTTCTTCCTGGTGAACACATAACCACATTGCTCCTCGGCTAAGGCGGAGGACCCCCACCCCTTGCCCTACTGTGTCACGTGGCCATGACTTCCTTCACAAAACTCTCAATGAAATGTGCCAGGGCACAGACACTTTCTCAGCCCCCTGTATTTTTTTTTTTTCTTTTCTTTCTTTTCTTTTTTTTTGAAATGAAGTCTCACTTTGTCATCCAAGCTGGAGTGAAGTGACGGGATCTCTACTCAGTGCAACCCCCACTTCCCGGGTTCAAGCGATTCTCCTGCCTCAGCCTCCTGAGTAGCTGAGATTACTGCCACCCACCACCACGCCTGGCTAGTTTTTGTATTTTTAGTAAAGACGAGGTTTTGCAATGTTCGCCAGGCTAGTCTCGAATCCGACCTCAGGTGAGGTCAGGGATTCACGAAACCTCGTCTCTACTAAAACTACAAAAATTAGCCAGGTGTGGTGGTGGGTGCCAGTAATCCCAGCTATACAGGAGGCTGAGGCAGGAGAATTGCACTTAGGAGTTATTTTATAAAAACTGCTATTGTTTGGACCTTTAAAATGTACTTTGAAATGTTACTGATTAATATATATGTATATATAACATATGTATATGTAGATATGTGATATGTGTATATATATAGTATATATGTATTTATCTTGTCTTGAGGAATATGAAAGGGGTTTAAGCAGGAGAGAAATCCCTTCATTTTCCTATTCAGTATGAGCCTATCTTCTTTTTTTTTTCTTATGCTGAATAAATGACAACATAATTTAACAAAGAAACTTTCATAAATGTTTCTGTTTGCTTTTCCAAGAAATAGAAAAACTCTCTTTCCCTCAAACCAGCCAGTGAAATTGACACAGTGAAAAGGGGGTCAGGGACTCAAAGGCAGTCCAGAAACCCCATGCTCCTAGAAGGAACATGAGCCTGAAGACGGTGCTGAGAACACTGGGGCTGACCCCTCATCCTGCACTGCAGAGTGGGGAGACCAGCAAGAGGAGCAGCCAGCCCAGAGCCACGAAGGCACTGGGAGCAGCGGCTGCCGCACTGACCTGGATTTCTCTGTCCAGCCAGCGAGTCTGTCTCCTCTCTGTTCACACACGGTGGTGGCTCGCCAGGGGAGCAGTCCTCTTGTGCCTTCCTCTCAGGCCTTCCTCCAGCATGGCCATCTTCATGGGATCAGGTGTCTGCAGGGCCAAGGGGAGGTGCTCACCTGGATCCCACTCCCACAACTCCTGGACCATGCTCTGGGTACCCCAGACCTTCCCTGCCCAAAAGTCTCAAGCCACTTTCAGGACCTAGAGCAGGCCTCTTGCATGGATCTCTCTTGGAGGAGAGACCAGATAGCTAGTAGACCTGAGAGGCGGGCACAAAACAGTTGTTTGCAGGGCTGCCTGGAGCCGGAGGTGACCAGAGGTCGAACTTGATTTATAAATATTTAGGCCAGCAGTTCTCACATCCAAGTACTAACCAGGCCTGACCCTGCTTAGCTTCTGAGATCAGTTGAGATCGGGCGTGTTTAGGGTAGTATGGCTGTAGACAGACCAGCACTTCTCAAACGTTTTGTTCTCAGGACCCCTTTGTGTTCTAAAAGATCATTGAGAACCCCAAAGAGTTTTTGTTTGTGTGGGTTACATCTATCAATGTTTACCATGTTGTAGTTTTAAACTAAGGTAGTTTAAAAATATTTATTCATTAAGTTTTAGAAAAATAACAATAAGCCCATTATACACATACATATAACACATTTTTTGTTTTGTTCTGTTTTTTTAAAAACTAACTCTATTTTCCAAGACAAACCAATAACTGTAGTGAGAAGAGTGGAACTGCTGGGAGTTTGCAAATCTCTTTACTGCCTGGATGAAGCGCAGACGGCTGAGTTCTCATCTCTGCTCTGCCTTCAGTCTGTGTGTTGCGATGTGTTGTGGGGTTGAAACATATGAAGAAATTCCAGACTCCTGCAGAGAGGAAACTAGAAAAGGGAGCAGTGTTTTAAGAACATTTTCAGAGAGCTGTGGGTGTTCCTACTTGACACGACACCAGGACTCAACCTGCAGGTGCTGGGGGATCTGCACACCACTGCTCCGCATAATCCACTCGGCAACCTCACGAGGTAGGAACCATTACGACCCGCTGTTTTACAGATGAGGAAACTGAGACTTAGGATGCATAAGTAACTGGCCAGTCCGCATGGTTGTACCCTATAGCTCTCCCCTCATTTCTACCTCTCTGTCCCTCTGGGTTTCTTGCTGCACCCACAGCAAGCAGGTTTCTGCCCCAGCGCCTTGGGATATGCTGTTTCCTTCTATCTGGATGGTTCTTCCCCCAGAACAGCTTCCTCCTCCACTGCATTCTGGTACCTATTGAAAACCACCTTCTTAGAAAGCCCTTCCCTAACTTCCTGTCCTATGATAACCACACACACACACACACACACACACACACACACACACACACACACAACACTCTCACTTGCTTTATTTTCTCGTTTGTATTATTGTATTATTTCCTGAAATTACTTGATCTCTGTTCCTGCTTATTTTCTATCCGCTGTCCCCGCCAGTGCCACCCCTACTAGAGTGTAGCTCCCTGCGGGAGGTCACCCAGCGCCTAGGACAGCACTGGGCCCCCCGGTGAGTGCTTCCTAACTGTGCTGCCCATATGGAGGGAGAACTGCTGCTGCCAGGCTCAAGACGCAGGAACACCAGACACACACAGTTGTGACTCATCAGACCCTTGCGATTTACTTCAAAAGAGTCTAATGATGATGACATGTAAAAATGCTATGAGAAATTGGCACAGGGAGGGAGAGGTGAGCTGAGTGTGAGGTCGGGACAGGCCTACCCCTGGGGGATGTGGTGCTTGGGCTCCAGAACTGCCCTGCCCTGGGGGGTCTTTCCCGCAGGCACAGCCACCCAAGGAGAGCTCACCTCGGCTGGCCCGCAAGCATGTTACCTATTCAATTCATGCACAAATAGTAGTGACAGACTCACTGATACAATGTGAAATCCACTGATAACCTAATTTTCAAAAATAACTAAAAGCCTTATGGGAGCCTTCCCAAAAGAAGATAGCCAAGTGGCGGATACATATATGAAAAGGGGCTCAACCTCACTATTCATTGCGGAAATTCAAATCAAAACCACACTGAGATACTACACGTACTCCAGCAGAAGGGCTAAAATTAAAGACTGATCGTACCCTGTGTGGGTGTAGATGTGGGGCAATTAGGACCCTCGTGCACAGTTGGTGGGCATATAAATTGGTACCACCACTGCACAGAAATGTCTGGAAATCCCTCCTCTTCCCTAACAAATGCTGGTCCTTTGACCCACATTTTTTTCTCTTGTTCTGTACCCAAGAGAAATGAGTGTGTATGTTACAGAAACACTAGGGGTTTGTCTAGGTGCTGCTGCTCACCACACAGAAAGCCAATCACTGAGACAAGGAGCGTTGCCAGGGAAGAAAGCTTTCATCTGGTGCTGCAGCCCAGGAGACGAGAAATCAGTCTCAACCCATCCCCTGACCCACTAAAACCAGGGGTTTATCTAGCCAGAAAGAAACGTAACCATTTGTGCAAAAACAGGCATCAGGGAGGGTGGGGAAGAGGAGTCAGTCAAAAGGAAGCAGGTGGTGGGTTAGGCAATCATGAAGGGGAGGATGCGGTGGTCTCATGAGTTTCCTTGACCCTATCTGGGAGGCCTGATGGGTGGTTTCTTGGAAAAGGAACTCAGATAAGACAAATCTAACTTTCTCAAGTTGTAAGACTGGGAGGATCCATTTCCATGTTTATTCAAAGAAACCATAAAGATCAGTTCCACGGGACATTTGGGCCAATTTCACTTATCTCTAATGAAGGATGCATTCAAGAATGTTCATAATAGCTTTATTCATAATAGTCAAAAACCCAAACACTTATCAGTAAATGAGTAAGTGAGCTGTGGCCTGTGCATATAAAGGAGCACCACACATAGAGCAGGTGACAATCTCAACAACGAGGGTGACTCTCATGCAGGTTAAAAGAAACCAGACACAAAAGGAAACAGTATAAAGGACAAGAGTAGGCAAGACCTTGTTATGTGGAAATGAGAACAATGGTTACCTCCCGGGGCAGAGCAGTATACAGACCAGGAAGGCACAGGAGGGGACTGTCTTGAAATGTACCTGGGATTTTGTTTCCTCAGCTCTGGTAAGACGACAGCCTGGGAGACACTGCCTTTGAATGAAGAGCTGATGACTTTCGGTTCTCAGCACAGGGAAGCCCCAGGTCAATCTTGAGGTAGGAGGAGCAAGGGGAGAGCCCGGGCTGGGCCTTCACTGGGGTCTCTGTGGGAAGGAATGGGAGAGGGTGGAGGTGAGTTTGAACAAGCTTCAGATGGACCTGTTTGCAGAATGTTGGCAGGCCTGGGATATGGGGTGGTCCCTAGACATTCAGTGCCATGCTCTGGAGTGAGACGGGGCAGGGAGGATACTCACTGGGTTTGTAAGAGTTAGATAAAGGTGTGGTGGGGGG